>WAAE01003049.1:0-82718 GCA_013400495.1 Nicator chloris
TATGGAAGCATAAGAAAAAAAGGATTCAAAATAGCCAGGAGAAAATTAGCTTGAAAATGAGTGGACTTAGGAGAGGGAAATTCCTGATTCTTTTCAGAATCAAGGATTGGAAACATGTAACAGCTATGAAACTAACTTAATAGAAAAGAACAAATACCAGTGAATGCATACCACAGTGACAAGTTTGCCTGCCCGTATTCCCAAGACACCTTACCTAAACAGATTTCGATAAAAGGAGGATATAGAGCCTCTAAGGGCCATGAAGTTCATTTCAGTAGATTGATCTGAACCACATTACTGTTTTGTGAACTCATACAACATACTCTAATTAAAACAATAGTGTAGTCTTTGAGAGAAATCATGTCAAACTCCACTTCCCAGTATGTTGTCTCCAAAGCAAGAAGGCATAAAAGGCTTTTTGGAGGGATTTTACCTGCAAAGTTTAAGGTGAACCTGGTCTTCAACTCATCTTGTCAGCAATTTAACTCACTTCTGGTCCTGATAGATTCTTTTCTGGAGAAAGAAAAAATGTAAACCTTTAGCCACACATGCAGGGACCTCATGCTAGCTTGATGGCTAATACTTCATTTTCCCAGGTAAGTCACTTGGAGTCACCTTCCCAGCTTCCTCTTCCCAGATGTCCATCTCTGATCAATGTTTCTGTCCCCCTGCACCATGCTAGGTCTCATAATTATGATGTCCCATGCTACTGATATCTGTTGCGTTTTCCATCACATTCCAAACACTGAACCCACAGAATGTTTCTCTGAAGCATGCCAAAAGCTGTTAGAAATACAGCTTCAGAAATTTCTCCTTTAAAAATGTAGCTGCTGAGCAGAGTCTGTATTTTCTAATATGGCCAGAATAGATTCTTTATCCAGACTTGACTACTGGATTTTTTGGGTTGTGTATCTTTCAAAGCCTTCAATAATCTGACCTTGAAGGAGGAGCAGAATTGCCATCCTGTGCATTTACTTCTCAGCTCCTATCGAACATGGTGCACATTTAATTTAATTTCTGGAATGATGCTGCAGTCCTTCAGTCAGCATAAACCACTATCCAAGGGATTATGTGCCTATCTCCTAGCTAACAGTCACTGCCTTTTGTCCTTCCCAGCCCCTCTTTTTCTCCATTCCCATTTGATCGAGCACTTACATTCAAATGGCCACAGTCTGAATCAGAGAAAAGAACTTTTCCCCTTCTTTTTGCTCATCCAATTCAACTTGCAGCTGGTCAGCTCCTCCACCCAAGTGAAGGAGCACCTAGAATTGGGCAGCTGGGTCAGGAAAAAGGGCACAACTTCATTTTTTGGTAACTGTGTACTTGTTGGTTATACCCCTACAGGAGAAATAGTTTGGGGGTATAACCTATATTCTGAGTAGGGTTTTTTATTTCTCAGGCTGAAGTTCTGCTCTCTGCTTCTCATTCTCCCTCTTCTTTCCAGCTCTTCATTTTCACCATTTTCTCCCAGTTTGTTCCTGCCCCTTACCCAATCCTTTTTGCAAAGCCAGTTTCTTTCTCTAAAGATGCTGCATTCTTCTTTAAAACATGCATCATTTCAAGCTGAGCAGCACGTAAATGTTCAATTTTAACTCCTGATTCTAAAACATGTATCAATATAGTTTAATGACTCTTGGTAAGGATGACTCAAATAGCTGTAGCTGGAGCATAGAAAATATGAGAAAATGTTAGGTAGAGAGTTCAGCCCAGTGAGAGCAGGAGGAGGTGGGGAAACTAAAGCAGCCTTCCATCTCCTGGAGGAAGATTACTGAAAAGAAAGAGAGTTTATTATACAGCAACTCCCTTTGGAAACCTTGCTGACTAATCCTCCTTTACAGTGTGTTATTTGCTTAATGAGGACAGATCTGTTTTAGAGACAAATAGTATCCAGTACTTGTTGGGTTTCAACATTTTTCACTATTTTCATTTTTCCAACTGACACCATCCTATTTGCTTGCAATTAACTCTCCTGAACTCTACAGGTCCCGTTCATGGTTACTGAAAAAGGGAGTTCTTCTTTCCCTTATCCCTAACCCTTGACTATGCAACTACCAAAGTTGATGAAGTTCTACTTACCCTCAGTACCTTGTTCATTTGCCATTTGCTTTGCTTTCACCTTCATTTAATCTCAATGTCTGATTTATTCCTGGATCATTTCCACTGGAAATGCTGAGACCAGCAAAGACGACCTACATGAAGCGTGACAGAGAACAAGCTCTCACAAGAAAGTACACCTGTGAACTTCGTGAGGTTTGGCCGTTGGAAACTTTGCTCCTTTCTTTGAATTCTCAGGTACAAAACACCTCAATATGTGTAGAGTTCTGATAAGTAGCATTTTAACTCTGCTGTTATTAATCAGACTCATGATGCTCAGCAAGTGTAAACAAACATCAGTGTTTTTTAAGAGGAAAAAGAGTGCTCTCTGAAATTTCCTGTTAAACATAGAATGTCTGCACATAAACTAGAAGACTTCCATATAGATCTTACACAGGAGGAAAAGGGAGGGAAGAGTATATGAGTGTATTAAAACTTAGGCTTGTTAATAATATTTCAGTCCATACACAATTTAAATTCTGCCATTGGTCAGTGCTTCTGTTCCCTGCAGAATGCAGAAGACCAGATCTGCATCCATCTGTACTGTCTTAAACATACCTACAGAAGATTGAAGATAAATAATTAAATTTTGCATTGTTACTTTCTTGTAATGTAGTTTTGCTGATCTCTTCCCCATCTGTGCAATAACAAGGACAGCTTTGGACCATGCAACTTGTGATCTCATTGTGGGAGCTATTTCCTTTGATATAACTCAAAACATCTTGAACTCCTAGTGACAAATTTAGTGTTAAGGCTCTGTTGTGCTCTGTTTGCGAACTTACCTGATGAAAGGGAGTCATCTTGCAGTGGTAAAGGAGAATGACCATACCCACTGCCGTCTAATTACTCATCTATGTGCAAAATATGGCTTTGTAACACCACCCCCACACCGCGGCCCCCAGATTTCTCATTTGAATTAAGATTTTGTTCTTAACAAGATGGACATTAAAAGTGATACTCCAGGTCAAGGCAAAAGAAGGAGACTGTGCCTTCAGCCCTGGCACTGGGAAAACTTGACAATGGGAGTATTTTGTCTTCTGCACTGAGTGAAGTAAGTGGATAATTAAGTATTTCCATAATTTTAATGGAAATAAATGTCTATTTTAAGGTTCTGTATGACTTTTCTAGTCATCATCTTTTAAATAACGATCTGAAAATATGGTAATATTCTTCACAAAAGTAAAACTTGTGGGTTAATATCAATCTCTCTGTCTTCCCCACTAGCTTGAAATGCTCCTTTCTGAACCCATAGTTCCATACATTGCTGGCACCTTTCTATCTCATGCCATTTCTCACCTGATAATTTGGCCTCATTAGAATATTATGAGGCACTGCGAAAACACCCTGCAATGCAACACATTGAAAAAAAACCCCTTTAAGCAGAAGAGATTTTACTCTAAATACAGAATATAAGTGAGATCAATATGATCACAAATTCTCTCCAGTTTAAGAGAGAAGGATGTTGTGAGGGACTGTGTTGAAGGCCTTATAGAAGTCCAGACAAATGACATCTGTAGCCCTTCCGTTGTCCACTGATGCCACCACCCAGCACAGAAGGCCATTAGATGGGTCAGGCAGGACTGGCTGTTCGAGTGGTGGCCCTGACAGGTACCTCCATTCTGGTGCACAGCATTGTTCCTCTTCAATGCTGTCTGTATTGAACCTGCCTGTGGCACAGCTGACATCAGACCAAGTTGACTATCCAGGCCAAGCAGTGGTGTGTGAGCCGTGTTTTGATATTTATGAGCAGCTTACAAAGGGAAATGTTTCCTGATACCTGATTGACTACAGAGATACAAATTGCCAGATACCCTCATGGTGATGTATGACTTCAGATGAAAATGTTGCGTTTTATTCTTTGCATATCCAAAGGGTGCAAAGAACCATGGAAACCCTAGAAGAGATCAGCCAGGTGGCGAGACAGGGCTGTGCACAGCTTGGGCATTCAGACATTTGCTCCACGGCTCAGCTCAACACCTGCACACAGGTGCAAACTTGAACATTGTGAAGGACCAGAGCTGCAGGGCTCAGAAACAACCTCAGATAGAAGTTATAAGGAACAAGTTTCTCTTTCTTAGCACATGATTGGAGTAGTCTGCAAGACTAACAGGGTTGGAGCTAGTTCTAGTGGAACTTTTTTCCTCCAAATAAAAAAAATCTCAAACCTCAAATTATCTCAATGGGACAGTACAATAAAATAATTATGAATTTTCCCTTGAATTCTGTTTAGATGCTATAGAAATTATGATGAAGAATGGCAGCTGGAGAGGTTTTCAGTAATCAGAACTGTTTGTAAATCATTAGGCATGAAACTACTTCAGTGACAGTAAATAGTGCAGATTAATGTAAATCTGTGCAGACTGTAATGTTGGTTTCGTTACTCTTCCAGTTACATCTCAAGGATTTTTTAACAGTTGGAAGTTAAGTGGAGTGTTCAAAAGATATAGTAGTTAGCACAATGTAGTCCTACGTCTGCTTACACTTGACATAAAATCTCACGAACAGTCATTTTTGTTGGGAATCTTTTACCACACTTCAGATGCAAACATTATTTTTTCACAGTGGCATAATATTTATATCTGCACATATGAATACATTCATATATTATATTGATTTAAAAAAAAACCAAAAAACCCAAGAATTTATGCTTACTTTCATCGCACAACAGGACATTTTCTTAATATATTATTTTCTTCATTCAGGGAACAATTTCCCATGTTTTTCCACAGGACCTTCTTCTCATTTCTTTAAGAAATCTGCATGATTGAAGCATTTCACCTTATCCCCTCCCCTGCAAGCTAGAAGTTTCACACTTCAGAAATTATCATATACATAATTATTCTTCTCAATTAACATGCTAACAGCATCACAATTGCAACAATCATTGTTTCATGAGTTTCACAGGTAACATCCATCTCAGTTCTTTCCTAATTCTCAAATTCTCTACATTCTTTGTGAAAGTTAAATGAAAAAAGTTAAATCAAGGAAAGTAAGATCTCATGGAAGTGAGAGTTTTCATAGGATGGGTGACAATGCTTACATGCAGTTTATTAGTTTTTCTAGAACTGCAGTTCTAAAACCTCTGAAGGGTCACAGACTGCCAAGCACTGCAATCCTAGCTCCTGGCTATCTGAAAGAGCTGCACCCAGTCATCCTTTCCAGACACGTCTGTCAGAGGCAAAGCAGCTCAGTCTCATTCTGCAGCTCAATGTGCTGGTCCAAGGAGTTCCCTCCTGCCCTGGCTTGGCTGGGACTGTGCCAGCCTCAGCAGCTGTTAGCAGCACAGCTCTCATCTGAAGCCAAGGTGACTCTCAGCCGCATCATGAAATGACCAGAGAACCCATGTAGCTGTCTTCCAGCTTGATCTGTAGCTCTGTTTTGACAAGGGAGGGTGATTTTACACCACAGTGTGTTCCTGTCAGGAACACTTTTTCACACACCTGGGGAAGGACTGTACACCTTTTTCTCCCTCATAGCAGAGAGGTGCTTTACATCTGTAACTCCTGTGTAGGAGATGTGCATCTCCAAATGGTGCCAGGTGGTTCCTGCAAGGGGATGTCATATCCTGCACCTCCTGAGGGAAAATTCCCCTGCCAGAATGGAGGTCACAAAGATGCAAATAATTGCACATCATTTTGCACAGGCAGACCCCATGGAGAGTGCAGCTGTTAGCTGATCACATGTCCCTGAAGAGAGCTACCAGGACTGGTCCCCTCTCTTTGCCACAACAGCTCTCCTTAAGACCTATCTTGCCTTCACGACTGCAGGAGCCAGATGTATGCCATGAGCCTGGGCTGGTGTGGGGACGGAGGAACAGCCACATCTAAGGTGCCTCTCCTCTCCTTCACTTCTCCAGTAGCACTCAGAGTTCCCAAACAGTTTGGGAAGCCTTAATTTGAAGGGCTGCTGGAGGCAGTAAGTGGCTGGATGGGATCGATGTGGAAAAGTACAAACGAGGCAGAGCTATCCAGGTTTGACAGACAACGTGAGCCTAGACCTGCAGAGTCCAGGGAAATGAAGGGAAAACACACTAGGAATTCAGCTCATACAAGGACCTATGGGATAGCGAAATGGGAGGTGTCTGGTCTGTGGAATTAAAAAGAGAAAAGAGATGGTGTTTTACGCTACAAAGAAAAGGATTAGATCAGCGTGGAAAGGAACTGCTCTGCTGAATTGTTCAGCCTTCCTCATTCTAGGAATGTTTTTTCTGAACTTGCCCGGAAATGTCTCTTGAAGTCTTTTTAAAACTGCATGTTTTCCCGGGGATGAGCCTACAGTCATGGAGTTAAACTTCTATGTTTCAAACCAACTCAGTGGTTTTTTGCCTCATAAAGTGTTGGTCTTTCACTGACACCTGTGGATATAAGGCAGAATTGCACACAGGCTTTTATACTCCGAAAGTCAGGAGTTTTGGCTCCCAAACTTTCTGGAAAAGAGTATTTTTCCCCAGTCTTTTGCCTGACAAGTCAGTAAAAATGTTCATGATACTTCTGCAGGGATATGCATGCTAACTTATGAGATTGAAGTTTGTCAGTCTTTCTCTCTTTCCTGGGGGGAGAAATATACATGCAAAGTGATTTAGGGATTTTGCCCCCTTCTGCAGAAGCTAACCATGTGTTAGCTGCACATCTGACCGTGTGTTTTACAAGATCAAGAGTAGGGCAAAGCAGAATGCCTTGCAGTTGAAACAGACAGGTATGAATCATTGCTGCCCATCCAGAAGCTAGCTTTGGCCTGATGCTGGTTTTGCCTCAGGAGAACAGTGGGATGGGAAGAGGGGACAGTACCTGTCTCACAGTCTGCATTGCTAGTCCAGTTAAAAGTGCTGCTGAAATAGTAATGACACTGCTAACACCCTATCCTAGACCTCCTTAGGTTAACACAGGCTCACATTTAGCACGGGCTGAAGCACGATTTTAATCATGTACGTTTATATGCAGGGTAAACTTTTAAATGTTTGTTTTGCTGGTTCTTAGATGTGTGGAAGTCCTTAGGCTGACATACAGGATTTCTAAGCAAGTTACTGGCTTGTTGAAGGCAAGTTGATGCTTGTATGAAAACTTATACATGAAGGATAAGGATAGGATAAATTGACCTCAAACTAGGATGATTTCAATGCCTAAGATGCATATTTTTGATAAGGCCAGTGCCATGTGCTTGGAGAATATGGTAGGAATTAATTTACAAGCAAAATAATAGAATCATTATAAAAGACAGAAGGGCAAGGCAAGGCAGAGCAAAGCAAAGCAAGGCAGGGACCATCTCTCACCATCCTGACACTCCCACCAATGAGGGAATAAGTGAATAAGTGAGTGGGGGCATTCATCACCAATGCAATGTATCACCACTTGCAGTTTGCTGTGATATACAGCACCTGCTCATTAGAATACATTTCTTATTTCCTCACCTTTGTCCTCTGCGATTGTCTTGAAGGTCTTGATAAAATAACAGCTCTTGCAAGATAATTTTTGTCCCTGACACAGAGCTGTGCACTAACATTAGCTCCAGCTGAAGCCAAACCTAGGAAGAGTGTGGCAATCATGTGACAATTGTTTATGGTCATATGGATTAACTGCAAGGGTACCTTTCCCAATCACAGGAGTACCCTCTTCCCCAACCTTCTTACACAGATTTGTGTGCTTTGCAGGAGCTTTGATTTGCAAACCTTTTATTGCAAATGGGTTTTGAAAGAGCTGTGGTATGTAGTGGGGCTTCTACTATATGCTGAAAAACCCAACTTTTCAAAATAATTTTCTCTGTGACATTTTTGGTGTTTTGGAAATAGCAGCATCTGATCTACAGCATTACTGGGAGTAAGATAAAAAGAAAACCACAGGTTTTTTTCATTGCTGGAGGATCTTCTTGAGACCAATAAAGTCTAAACAAAAAGGTTTGGTTAATGGTGGGGCCTTGCTACCATACCAACAGAGAAACATGCACCCTCATGGCTTTCAAGAGATGAGGGTCTGTGAGCACCCCCCTGGCAAGGCAAGCTGGGAGAGAGATAACCTCTTGGTGATAGAACACTCTCCTGGTTTGCAATAGCCCTTGTAACATAGTGTTGTGTTTTTTTGGTATGTTTTAAATGTTTGTCAAGACCTTGAAATAGATATGGACCTCTCTCTCAGGAACTCTTCCATTTGGCACTGTTGACACCCTTCTCTGTATGCTGTTCCAGTGTTATATCAGTAATCCCCACTGAATGGCAGTAGCAGGCTGTGCATACAATTCTGGCACAACTAAAATGTCAGGTGTTAAATTAAGTGTGTACAATGACACCATTTAAATGTTGCTCTGCTCTGAGCTGATCTGGACACCTCCTCAGCACTTTATAAATACATGTAGTATTTACAGTTCTGTGGTTAGATTGACGTAACCTATTACCACAATGATAGTACACACCCTGTATATTCAATATGATAGAAACAACAGATGTATGCCACAAGCCTGGAGAAGGTACAGTTACATCAGAAAGTAACACATTTCTCCTTTATAAGGGCTATTACTTGTGGCCTTACCAGTCTGTGCTATGGTGACCAGAACTAATTTCTTCATATCTGTGGTTTATATACATCTTTGTACAATTGTGGTGTGGTCCCAGTACACACTTCATACATTTCTCAGCAAAGAGTTCTCTTCCAGAGTGAGGAGAATAATACATATTTAGAAAAGGCAGCAAATGCAGTGATAATATTTGTTGATTAAGGTTTCAAATGGATGTCAATAGACATAGGGATCTGTGGTTTATAGCTTAACAAAAAGGCATTCCTCAGTCCTTTTTGTGATCTGTATGCACACAGAGTTGATGAAAGCAATATCTGTGCTTTTGTGGTCATTTGTGCTCAATGCAGAAAAATATCTCTGTCTTTCCAGCCCTTCTTTATTGGAATCAAAATGAGGAGCCAGAGTTTACCACCTGTGGTTATCAAAGAACCATAGAATGACTTGGGTTAAAAGTGACCTTCGGGATAATCTGTTTCCAATACCCTGCTATAGATAGGGACACCTTCCACTAAACCAGGTGGCAGAAAGCCCCGTCTGACTTGGTATGGTTATGCTAAAGGATTTCTTTGCTGTACCCCATTGTTATCACTAGTTCAAATTTATTGTTTAGCTTATATGATACTGTGAGATGGGGTAGTTTATCATGGAGGTACCTCTGCTCAGATTGCTATCAAAACACCAAAAATCAAACATGACTTCCTTGCACCAAATACTTATGCCTCTTTAAGTCTCCATTGTTTTCTGTAAAACACATTGCTAGCTGAAGGATGCCAATGGCATCCTGGCCTGTACCAGTAATAGTGTGGCCAGCAGGGCCAGGGCAGGGATTAGCCCCCCATGCTGAGTGTACTCAGTGCTGGTGAGGCCACAGCCCAAATCCTGTGTTCAGTTCTAGCCTCTCACTCCAAGCAGAACATCAAGGTGCTGGGACAAGACCAGAGAAGGGCAATGGAGCTGGGGAAGGGTCTGGAACACCAGTCCTATGAGGAGGGCTCAGGGCGCTGGGGGTGTTCAGCTTGGAGAAAAGGAGGTTCAGGGGAACCTTACCACTCCCTAAAACCGTCTGGAAGGAGGCTTTCAGGGGGGTTGGTGTTGATGTGGGGGTTGGTATCTTCTCCCAGGTAACAAGTGACAGGACTAGAAGAAATGGCCTTAATCGGTGCCAGGGAAGGTTTAGATGGGATATTAGGAAAATATTCTACATGGGATGGGCTGCCAAGCATTGGAATAGGGTGCCTGCTGAGTGGTTGGGTCACTACGCCCAGAGTTATTTAAAAGACATGTAGATNTCCTATGAGGAGGGCTCAGGGAGCTGGGGGTGTTCAGCTTGGAGAAAAGGAGGTTCAGGGGAACCTTACCACTCCCTAAAACCGTCTGGAAGGAGGCTTTCAGGGGGGTTGGTGTTGATGTGGGGGTTGGTATCTTCTCCCAGGTAACAAGTGACAGGACTAGAAGAAATGGCCTTAAGCGGTGCCAGGGAAGGTTTAGATGGGATATTAGGAAAATATTCTACATGGGATGGGCTGCCAAGCATTGGAATAGGGTGCCTGCTGAGTGGTTGGGTCACTACGCCCAGAGTTATTTAAAAGACATGTAGATGTGGCACCGAGGGAAATGATTCAGTGGTGGACGTGGCAGTGCTGGCTCAATGGCTGGACGTGCTGATCTTAAAGGTCTTTTCCAACATAAATGATTCTATGATTCTAGAGAGATACTCTTTTTGTAACAGAACTGCCCCATTCAGCATCTCCAAAGCCTTTACTTGACTTAAAGTAATAAAGGACTTAAAGTAATAACACAGTATGGAATTAATTCTGCATCTGAAAATTTCTGGAGAAGACAAAGGGAACCTTAAACTTAGCTTGTTTGGAATCACACTGGAACTGCAGCTCATCACTTCTGCAAGATTCCCAAATAAGCAGTGCTGCTGTTTTACAAGTAGCTAGCTTGCATGTTAGAGGTGGTTGTTGCTGAAGTGATAGCTACCAGCAGAATGTAGGCCCATGGAAACTCATACTTCATTTTGAAATAGACCTAATAATTGGGCCTTTTAAGCCACTTTCATAATGTCTTCTTGTTAGTATGGCTACATAAATGACTACCTCAATTTAATTTTTGAAATGTAACTGCACACTGAATAATTGCTAGAAGCATTATAATGCATAGAATTGTCACTGGTGTGTGGTTGATACACATTAAGAAAATATGGAGTTGCAGGTATTTCTGCTGCTACTGAACTAAGTAACAACACTTTTTTGGAGCTATTGAAATTCTTTTGCAAAATATAATGTTTTGGGTATCCTTTTATTTTTGGTGCTCTTATCTAAAGCATAGTTAAGGAATGCAGTTTTAATGCTGGTTGCTCAATAAAGTATGCATAGAAAATGAACTGAATAGCTTAACAGAAAGCTGATTTTTCACCATATCCAGGACTTGACTGATGATTGGGAAAACAAAGAAAAAGCATCATAATATGCCCCAGTTACTTCAGTCCATAGACAGCTGTCATAGTTAATTACTATGCATATTTCATACAGTTAGACCATAACTATGGTCTAATACCATAATGTTTTTCTGACCTAAGAAGCTTTGTGTGTAGCTCACTGAAGCATCTGCCCTACAGGGTCTAGTTGTCCAGGGGAAATGATAAGGGGATGCTTTTTCCCCTGAATATCACTGTTGAGAAGACTCTAGTTCCATCACAGGACTGAGTGGCACAGCTTCAGATCAAGTGCTACCTGAACTTCTTGTCATGGCAACTTTGTAAAGGGAGTGGAGGCTGGAGGCTTGAAAGGGGAAAAGGCAGAGGTAGTTGAGCAGGAATGGGGTATTATGGCAACCATAACAGTTTCAGTAATGAGCATATGATTCTTTGAGGCTGAATAAATGGGAAAGAAGGAGAAGCAAACCCAGAGAGCATGAAGATAGTGGAGGTCTCCGCCCTCAGCCCCAGGCAGAGCTCTGACCACAATGTAAGCAAGAAGCAAGCTTAGGTCCTGGGTTGTTACAGCTTGAAGATGGTGTTTTTCTTCCTTGAAATCTAGTCTAATGCAGTCATCAAGACACCATTATTTTTTAAAATAAAAGTTTCTCCCACACTTCAAAAAACCCCAAAAGCAAACAATTCTGCTTGTTGTCTTATCCCTGACCACCATCAGTGTTGACCAAAAAGCTGACAACAAGGATACTGAGCCCTGCCATCTCCCGAAGCTGCTGATATGCCTTTGCCGCAGAGTTTGGGCACAGGCCGGTGGGACATCACACCAAAGCACAAGTGATGCTCATTTCAGTGCATGTCAGAGGAAACTACAGAAGATGCCTTGGGAATCAAGCTGGAACTGGGGAAATTGGAAGGAGGTATTAGGAGCCACAGCAGACTTCAGATTGGAGAACACCAGGGGTCTGTGGTCAAATCCCTGCTGAACACCACCAGACATTTCCAGAGATGGATATGGTTTCTCCAGACATTTCCACAGATGGATATGGGTATTTCACAGCCTCATCAAGAAACTTGCCCCTGTGTTGATCGAAGTGCTGTAATAACGGCCCGTTAGAAGAAAAGCAGAAATTTCAGCTGCTACAAATCTTAGCATACAGAGCAATCAAGTGCAAACTGAAGTAAAATTCTAACTGGACCTGTAACTTCATGGGGTTTTGTGACTAGAATTTAGCCTAATTTTTGTTCTGATTTTTCTCAAGATGTCTGCATTGCTTAAGAAAAAATATTAACACGAGTATGTATCTCTGTTATAGAAATGGGAGCATACACCACAAAACATGAGTAGATGGTGATGTTGGAAAACAAACATTTTTGAAAGTCTATAGAATAATAGAATCCCAAAAACAGGTCAGATCAGAATGGACCACAGCGGTCATCTGGTCCACCCTCCCTGCTCAAGCAGGGCCTCCCAGGGTGCGTGACATGATTGTGTCCAGACAGTTTTGGAATATCCTCAATGATGGAGATTTCACAGCCTCTATGGGCAATCAGTTCCAGTGTTTGGTCACTTGCACGATAAAATTGTTTCTCACATTGAGGTGGAACTTCCTGCCCATCAGTTTCTGCCTGTTGCCTCTTGTCCTATTACTCAGCACCACTCAGAAGAGTCTGGTTTGATCCTGTTGCCTCCCACACTCCAGATACTTATTGACCTTGATGATGGCCCCTCTCAAACATCTCTTCTTGAGGCTGAACAGGCCCAGTTCCCTCAGCATTTTCTCCTATGACAGATTCTTCCGTTCTTTTACCATCTTTGTAGTCCTTCACTGGACTTGCTCCATGTCTCTCTTGTCCTGAGG
Organism: Nicator chloris; assembly: GCA_013400495.1. NCBI lineage: Eukaryota > Metazoa > Chordata > Aves > Passeriformes > Pycnonotidae > Nicator > Nicator chloris. Next base: position 12,898 of record WAAE01003049.1, read on the forward strand.
AGCCTAGAGCTGGACACAGCACCCCAGGTGTGTCCTCACCAGGGCTGAAGAGCAGGGTGGGATCACCTCCCTCAACCAGCTGGCAATGCTCCTCCTAATGGCTCCCAGGGCACCACTGCCTTTTGGCCACAAGTACACACTGAGGTTACCTACAATGTTGCCTGTGCTGCCCTGTTGTGTGGTGGGCACCATTACCACTCATCTGTGCCTTAAAAAAAGCTCAAGTAAAAGAAAGAGCTACAGAGGATATGAGATTAAATAACTCCCATTTTGAAAAGCCTGCCATGTGCCGAATAAGGCATAGATGTATGCTACTGTTGTTCCAAGAAATTATTTCCTTTGCAAAGAATAATATGACTAATTTTTCAGGGGGCCGAGGGTAGAAAGCCCCTGATGTAAGTGCAACAGGGGCATATGGTTATTCCTCATGTCTCCAGGACTGTGTAGGCACAGGAAGCCCGCCTGGCCCCCTTGCAAGCAGAGGGCAGGACAGGGCTCCCTGCACCCGGTCATTCTCAGTGCACTCACCCACTTGCATGGTCAGCAGATGGTACACAAAATGCAAACAGAAGGGCTTGGGTCAGAACTGTCCCAAAAGCAGTTTAGTCAGCTTTCTTATCTCCTTTTAAAAAGGATGACTGCTGGCAATACTACTGGGTAATTTTTAAATGTTTTTATTATTTTAGGAAATTACAGTGGAAGTATCTTAAAAACCAGGAGAAATCTGATCACCCTGGCATTTATAACACAGTCAGCAGTGTGAACAGCTGATGCAGAGGTGTCTCATCTGTCCTAAGTTAAACAGGGAAGAGGCCCATGTTCATAACCCAGCGTTAAAAGTAATAGGATTTCTTTTGAGATGAGTGCTGAGCCATTGATGGCTCTGAATGCAAGACAAGTTTGAGGAGTTCTTACATATGTAGTATTTTCCTATGTGCCTAGTAACACAGCTACCTGTTTATGAATCCCTTATTTAAAATCTGGCAGCTTACTTGGTATACTGCAAGTGTAAGAAAGGCAGTCCTTTCTCCAAAAGGCTTATAAATCAAGTGCCCAGGTTTTTTCTCTTTTCTCAGTGTCTTCCTAATGTGAGGCAAACAAAAGGAGGACTAGATCAGTACTGGTGTAGAAAAAGCACAAGCTGTCTTGAAAACCCCATTCCATGGAAGACTCCTGTTTTTCCATCTGCAACCACAACTTCTTGGCCTGGCAGTCTCACAGGGTGGTCCTGTCCCTAGAGAAACTCTGTTTCCTGGGTTTGGCTGAGCTAGAAGCAGCAAAAATAACTGTGGTCTGTGCTGTGCTTGTTTTGCTGCTCCTGATACCCTGGGACCAGAATAGGGTCATGGTTATTGAGGAAAATAGTTGATGTTTAAAATCAATCTTCCTGATAGTCAGCTGCAATTAGGAATTGGTTTGAAAATGACAATTTAGGTGAACGAAAATGTGTTTCCTGTCACCTCTATAAGCACTCTACAAGAGACCAGGAGTGGCATAACACATCTGAACTTGGCTTTCCTGGGAGGTGAATCACGTTCACCAGGGAGTAAAAAGCCTAAAAGGGCATGTAGTGGTGGGAATCTAGCTGCTGTTTCCAGGTACCTAATTTTAGAGGATATGGAGATGATAGAGTTTTAGACGATATGGAGACAGAGCCTTTTCCAAAATATAAGGATAAAAGGAGATAATTTGCACCAAGGGAAATTCTGATCATATATTAGGAAAGGGTTCCTCATTTTGACAGTCTTTACACAGAAACAGGCTGTTGAGGAATGCTTTGGGGTCTCTGTCCTTGGAGGTGTACAAAACCTTTTTGAGTGACGCCATGAAAAATCTCATGAAATTTTGGTATCAACTCTGTTTCAAGCAGGGATTTGGATTAGAAACCTCCAGATTTTTCTTCCAATCTACGAAACTGATGAATACATCGATGAGGTAAGTTGATAAGTTACGACTAATTATTCTGTGAGATTTTTAGACTCCCAGAGACTATCTTACTATTCAAGGTTAAAAAGAAATCAGCCAGTTAATACAGAACGTGGGAAAGCACATTTGATCAGACTCCTCTCAGGCAAAGGCTTAACAGAGGAGCTTGTTTTGTCTCTAGTACACTCTCCCCTTATGCATTATTCTTATGTCAAACTCGTGTAAATAAAGCAGTATGTGTATTTGTGAGGTGATGCCAATGACTTTGGACATGTTTAATGGAGCACAATGTAGCATGGTATATTATAATTATCTATGCTAACCAAATGTAAGTGGGCTCTGTAATAACAGTTGGTGGTGAATATACTATTTGATTATATGTGTTTTTAGATAAAGTACACAACCTTGACAAGCTGAGCAAGAAAGCAAGAAATTGTGCTTCTATTATTGTCTTCTGTGAGCAAACTCCTTGCTAATGTGCTCCTGTGCCACCTCCAGAAACAGCTGTGATGTTTGAGCAAGATGATCCTTTTGCAATGAGGCTTTCAGCGGCACTGCAGTGTCTCATTGCAATGGCCAACCTTTGGAATCCTTTTCCATGTGGATTTAATTATTTGTACCCAGCAAAGTTATCATCACAGGGTACATTTCTGTCTGTAATCACAGAATCACAGAAGGGTTGGGTTGGGAGTGGGTCTTTAAAAATCATCTAGTCCATCCCGCTGCCATGGCCAGGGACACCTCTCTGGGCAACCTGTGCCAGTGTTTTACCACCCTTATTGTAAAAAATTCCTATGTTTTATCTAAAATGAACCTCCTTCATTTTAAAATCATGATCCCCTGTCCTGTCACAACAGACCCAGTTAAAAAGTTTGAGTTAATCTTTCTTACAGCTCCCCTTTGAGTACTGAAATGCCACAAGATCTCCCCATATATATGTATTGGAGTGTCTAAGAGTTGGAAATTGGTATTCCTTTTCCCTTTGATCTATGGTAAATCTGCAGGAATATGACCTGAGCCTGGCAACCGTCTCCATGTTAATGTTTCTTACCTGAGCAGGGTGAGCAGGACTTGTTCTCTGGCTGTGGGACAGCTGTCCCAGCCACCCCAGGACAAGGCAGGTAAGCAAAGAAGAAGGGAAAGAAAGGTATTTCCCTCCCCTGTGCCTTTCAGGGACACTTCATGTGGGCACTGGGTGATGACTGTTGTCTCCCTATGGAGAAGTGGTGAGGCCTGGGAAAGCCAGTGCAGCTGCATGGCAGATGGCTGTCTCTTGCTAGGCAGAGGCAGCAATGCAAACAGGGGGTCAGGCTACGTGCATTGACTTAAGATCTTAACTTCAACATTTAATTAACATTTCCAAAGTTTCCTTGATCCTTATGAGACTTTTTCCTTTCTGTTGAGAATCAGCCAGTATTGTTGCTGGGCAGATGCCAGATTTCTTGGCTTTAAGTTTGTAAGTCTGAACCACACTAGCTGTTTCCCAAGCTTTGTGTCTTGATCTCTGATAACATATTCGCTTCTCAGATGGAAATAGCAAGTCTTTACAGAACTCCTCAGATTTTTTTCCATCCAAGAGTGTGTCTGTGCACATACCCTGCAGCCAGTCTACTTGAAACTTGCATCCAAGAATTTCACCAAGGCTTGAAATCACTGCCTGTAATGATTTTTTTTTTAAATGAAACTATAAAATATAAATATCATAAGATATTAAATAATGCATTTATGGCTGGTTTCTGGGAAAGGTGGCTTTCAGCTCCAGCAAGCATGACAAACATGAAAAAGATACGTAGAATAAGGTATCCAAAACCAGCTCAGAGTATGAGACTTCAGAAAGGCTTGGGGTGAATGCCATTAGAAATCTCCCTAATGAACACAACACCTGGATCTTGTTAGACAAGCTTACAGGGTAGAAGGTCAAAAAGAATGCTTGGAGGGGCTGCCCCAATGGTTTAATTGTACATCTAACCTGAGCCAATGTAGTGCAGTCTTACACACCAGGGAGATAAAATACTTGCTTAGAGAGCCTTGCTTAAAGAACACTCTTAAAGGAAAATTCATGTTTTGTATTGCTATATTGGCATATTCTGTATGCTGAATATGACATAGTGCATTTGAACAGTTTTGTTGCCTCTTCCAACTTTTGGGGGGAGACAATATTTGTTAGAATTATGATTTGGAAAAGACAAATGCCTGAAAGAACAAATGAGGAAGTGTAGATACTTTGTGAAGCCTTGATTGATGATATAAATTTAATTTGTTATTGGTCTCATTCTTGCTCTGTTTTTTCACTCATGCACTGAAATCCTGAAAATGGTGCAACTTGTGCACATGGCAGTGCATGACCTTGCCTGTTCCTATTTGCTCAAGACACTGCTATTCTTATCTCAGGTGTATAATCACCAGAGGGAGATGGACACGAGGACCTGCTCTTCTCACACTCATCCCAGGAGGGAAATTCATAAACAGTGACCAGAAAAACTTTTCCAGGTTAATGCATTTCTATGTAAACCTTTTCAGGTGATGTCTGTTGTGGGGTTATTTGAAAAATACCATTAAAAATCTATACAAACAAACAAAACCAACCCTCTCCTAGCTACAAACATGTCTTACTGAGGCAGTCATACCTCGACCAGCAACACCATCTCAGTAAAATGTTTCACCTGCATCACCAGAGGGCATGATTCCCATAAAAATCACCCCCACTCTTTATTTAAATGGAGCCCAGGCAAAGCTTAGCTAATGCTCTGAGTCTTTGGGTCTTAGAGAGAAAAGCATCTGCTGCTGCTGCTTCCCCACACGGGTGTCCAGGTGGTTTTGGGTGGGCATTCTGTATTTCACAAGGGCATTGTGCAAGTATTAGCATAAGTGGCCATTATCCAGGCTAATTTCCCACAAGCTGTTGAGGTAATAGGTCTCCAGTTTTTTAAACTGGCTGTTGGAACCTGACACCAAAAATCCTTTTAAATGTAGCCTATTGAATCTACATAGCCAAGTCTTGGCTTTTTTTCTGATAGTTGCTGTGTCTATGTTCCTTGGGGAAGCATTGACAAAGCATTGCTTTTATAAATTTCAGCCTTAGTCAGTATGTCACTGGATTTCAGACAGATCCTTCTACTTCAGTAATTATTTGATAATAGTCAGGGCTCACGGTTTGCTGTTATAATCCTTGTCGTTATCTCTCCCTGCTGCACATCTTACCATCTGCTTTAGCATTGCTGCCTGGGGCATTGAAGTTCCTTTTTGCTCTCTCTTTCTAAAAATTGTGCAATCTCCTTCATTTCTCTAGTCAAGGAGGAGAAATTAGCTGATTTCAGAAGCAGAATACCAAATTTTTTAGCCTTAGTTTGCAGCAGAGCATCTTCAGCCTTGGTGGCACATGGAAAAAAGCCCCCAGACCAGTACACGTCATGGTCCTGGGGGATTCAGCTCTGGGTTTGAGCTCTTTGATTTAGTTCCATCTCCCACGGATGTAAAATAGCAGTTCTGCTGTGGGCACACCCAGAAGCAGCTGAGTGTCTTTTGGCTGTCACTGGGCTTGAGGCAGGCAGCGACCCAGTACAGAGGTGGGAAGGAAGGGGAGGACTTCTTTTCCTTTTCCCTTCCTATTACTCAGGGTGGATGAGAGATGCAGGCACAGCTCAGTCCTGCTACCTGTGCTTTGGGGAAGCTAGAGAAACTCTGGGTGGTATTTGTCTGAAATGATGGAATCATGAGAGATGTTACAGCAAATGTAACATTGCCTGCAACAGCTCCTGACAAGGTGTATGCTTTATAAGGAAACCACAGCAGCAGAATCCTTTTTGAACACTTTTGAGCATGATTCAAAAGAATGTGGCTGTTCTGCATGTGGGCAGTGGCAAAGCATGGCAGTCTGACAAACTCTGAAGAGCTGTTATCCAAAGAGACTCAGCTGGGTACTACAGACAGGAGCCCAGCTGTGGCTTTCAGCAATTGCTGTTGACTGGAGTATCTGGCTATGGCCACGGGTAGTACAAAATCGAGGCTGGTGGAAGCCATGTGTCAGCCTTGTGGGGCATGGACAAGGTCTGAGTAGAGACTCTTCCTGAAACATGTCATAAAATAGTGGAACAATCTCGTAAATGCTTTCCCCATGGTCTTGATTTTGTTTTGCTCTTTTTGGATAGAAAGAGTGTTTCTCTCATCTTTGAGTTCGTTACCGAAAACCCTACAGAAAAAATAATAACTAAAAAGAAAGTGTAAAAACCAGGGGTTGTATGCACAGTGTTGCAGATTGCTCCGTATATGGGTAAGAAATAACTGTGTCTCACTATCTGCTCCCATTTCTGATTTGGGTACTGCTGAAATAGAAATATCCTAAAAGATAATGTTTAGACATTGAAGCACTTAGTGTTTGCAACCTTGCACTCACCTCCCCATTCACCCTTTACACTAGAGCTCTCCTTGAAGAGAACAGGCAGCTGTGATGGAGAATGTCACACTGGAATCCATTTAATATCCTCTTGAGAGCTTTTAGAAGGTACAGTCTCAGCTGATACAGGTCAGTGTGACTTGCAGGAGCTGACAGTTTGAGATTCACTCTCCACTGAGATAGTGCATAGGAGTAAGTTCACATCTTGTGCTGCGTGGGGTGAGGTCTGTGCTGTTTTTCACGAAAGAAATCTGTGGGGAAGAAGGTTATGGCTGGGAATAGCAGGCTGGTCTAACCAGGTACCCTCACAGTTGGTGTGGAAATACTTTTGGCTTCCTCAGGGTCCTCAGAAATTGATCAGTCCAATAAAAAATATTTCCTCTCTGCTCCCTTCAAGGCGCACTACAGGCTCAGAGTTTTCTTAACCAACCTGTAAGAGGAAATGTAAACCACACACCCTGCATGAGTCCTCTCTGTTGTAGGTCCCTCCTGCTTCACGAGGGTGGCCAGGTAAGGAGAAGGTGAAAATTTTCTCATTACCTGGAAGCTGTCTGAAATCAGGAAAGGACTAAAGTCATCAGCTTGGGAATTTCACAAGGTAGCTGTCAGGCTGACCAAAACCAGGCTCAAATGAAGCCTGCCTTTTAAAAAGCTTTTAGAGACTGAAATCTTGGGCTGGCAGGAACAAGGCATTGTAAAAATCAAACACTAATAGAATTGTCTATTTTAAGCTTGTTGTGCATATAGGAAGAAAGAATGATACAGTAGCATTTGAGATATTGATGTTTCTGTAGCTGTATTTACTTTAACTGCTCTAACAGCTGGTGATGGATGATGCCATTCTAATGAAGAATATTCTTCCATAGAAAAGTAGTGATTTTCTTCAGCATTTATTGTCCTTTGGGTTTTGAGTTACTTGTGGTTTAGTCTGTGTTGCATATTATATTATTTTCCAGTTTGATTGGCATTTTGCTGAGTCACAGCTTGGTTTTCAATTTCCAAGGAGCGCAGGAGCTGGTAGCTGTTGTGTGGAAATATGCACTGCAGTGCAGGCCAGTGGTGTAGCTAAAAATACAAGGGACACCACAAAAGAAAAGAAAAGAAAAAAAGCACACCAACAAAAAGAAAACATTTTGTGCTTGGCTGTAGTGGTTAGATTTAGCTACAGTGATCATCTTGTTCCTAGCTTGTAGGGAAAAACAACAGATGAGAGAAGTGCCCAGCATCAAGGGCCCTCCACCTTTTGTTTCAGAAGTATGTTTTATCTGTAAAATTCAATTTTCAATTAGGTGTGATACCTCTGAGGAAAAGAATTTATTGACATACTGTGTACTTCTGCCAGGAAAAGATCAGATTTCCAAAATGTCACTATATCTAAAGCAGGAAAGGAAGGCCTAGATTTCTGCCTTAACTTTAGGGAAAGTACATAAGGCAACTGCTACATCAGCTGTGGTCTTTGCTACGGTGTTTGCTGGTAAATGAGGGGAGATGTTTGAATGCTATAATTAAATCTCTCTCTCAAACATCATGCCATCCATGACTTTTCTTTGAGTGAAGAAGTCTGTAGGAACACAGTCATTGCAGACTTGCTGACTCAAGCTCTCCATTTTCCAGGGTCAAAAGAGAGTTGCTAAATACAATTCTGACTAAGCCATTCAAAGACATCCCCCTCAGGGACATATTCTTAAAATTCAGTCTGTGGCATACATGACTGACTGTGGCTGTGATTGCTGTGGCAGTGAGACTCACTGCTGGCGCATTGGAAGCAATCTCCTAAAGGATGCGAGGAAAGAGCCTGTCATAATAAGATTAGCATAGGAAAATATTTCTTTGTCGCTAAAATTCACAAATTAATGAATTATGTGTGGTAGCAACAAGCAGTGTCCTCTGTTGTGTTCTGTCCAGAAGGTGTGAAGAGCAGTGTTGACCTCCCACAATCTTCTGACAAGTGCACAGTTTTGCCTTTGGAAAGATCACAGTTAAAGGAAAAATGGTGGCAGGATTCAAGGAGTAAAGTTTGTAGAGGGTATAATTTTACTAATTCTTTATGTGGGAGAAAAACATAGGTGCCAGCTGAGCACCCCAAAGCCCACAAACCAGATCCACAACTGTAGTTAAAAGTCTATTGAGCTTTCTTTCAGGTAAACACAGGGTAATATTTTTAACAATTCCAGTTATTGGAAACCAGTCATGGCCCGCTGCAGTGTCTGTACAACCAGTGCAGCACTTTGATTTTCAAAGCAAGGTGTTATTCCACAGGGTTTAGGAGGAAAGTGGGAACATGCCATCTGATGCAGAGATCTGTGCAGACAATTAAGTATTCCAAGGCAAGAATTTGCAGACATCCCAGCAATTCCAGGCCTTGCAGCAGGGTGTACTAGGAGAGGAGATAAGGGAAGCATGAACAGCTGAGGGGACATGCTGTTGGTGGAGCCTGTGTGGTTGCAGTTTGCTGTGTGGAGGAAAGGTGATGTACCCCAGCCACAGAAAAGAAGTGCCTGATGCTTCTGGGGGAAGAAAGGTGATCACAGCCTGATCCCTTTACAATGGAGAGGAAATTTCACTTTCCTACTGTGAACTGATTGAATTCAGACTACATCTGTTCTGGGTGTTGAGTACAGAAGGTGATACAGGAACAGGGAAGAGGACAGTCTGTCATGTGGAGTGCATATATTTCATATGTCACTGGTTCTAATGTGAATTCTTATTTTTTCCTTGCTGCCTGTTCTAAAATGCATCTTTACCAAAGTCTAATTTCTGCTCTTCAAAAATGAAAGTTCAGTCATTGTAATTTTCATATTACTATTTAAAATGGTGCTTTGATGGATACAAACGGTGCAAAGGTCTTAAAAGATGCATACACAAACATTACTGTGTGTCTCAGCCTACAATATTTTGAATGTAAACAAGTGTTACCAAGCCTCATGGCAAACTTGAGACATTGAAAGGCCAGCATCTTTTTGTACAAAATAAAAAAAAGGATAGAATAAAGCAAGGTTAACCCGTTTCAATTGCTAACTCTGTTTGTAAAATGCAATCAGGCCTGAGATTGGATATATGATGGAGTGAAATCACTTTCCCATTTCCACTTGACGAGAAGATGTTCCCAGACAAATACTTTCTTAACTCTAGAATAAATCAGTGTGCTGAAGCCACCTTTGGGCCCCAACTTCTTCTTCAAGGAATGCATTGTTTGTATATATTAATGCATGTAAAACCAGATTTTTCTAATTGACCTGGTATTCAGAAGTAAAATATAATAGCTGATAGAGATGCTTAGCCTTTCAGTAGCAGGATGAATCCATAACTGTCTTGTGAGAGAATGCTTTGGTATTCAGGCATGTTCACATTTGACAAAATGAATTTTTATCATTCTGAAACACTTTTGGCAGATGAATAAAAATAATTCAGAATATGTTATAGTCTTTACAATTAAATGATGTCTATCTATGATGTATTTTGCTGCACAGTTTATCATCTAAATTGAACAATTATCTAGAAGTAAATTTCACCCTGCTTTTCTCTGAATCTCTAAATAGATAGTGTTTCTCATGCTGTGTTCCAAAATCATCTGCAAAGCATAATCTCTTGTCAGGATTCAAGTTGTTTGGCTGTAGCACACCCTTTACAGATAAAAAGGTTCATAGTGCAGCACTCCTGTCTCAAAAAAACCCTGAAGCATCAATCAAAACCCCTACCAAATCCTGGGATTATTTATTTTTAATTCTGTAATAAAAACCAGATAGGCAAAAATTTGGGTTTTTCACACTTTCAAACAAACTGCCCATATAGATAACTATGTACACCTAAGAGGAGACTCCAGTTTTATCCTCTGCTAAAAGAGGAAGCACTGCATTGAGGCAATATGTGAAAATTTTATGATAAAAAAATATAGTGCAGCTATGTGAAAATCTTGAATAAAAACTACTTAATTTATCACCAAGGGTATGAATATGAGTAGCATTATAAGCCAGACTTTCTCCTTGAGTCACTTTGCCATCGTCTTCTGCATTTTTACATTTATTAGCAAGAACCCATCCACAAGCTTTGCTAGAAGCTAGGCCGGAATGTCTTTTGTCATCTGTTTCATCATCATAGTACCTTATGGTAGAGAAGTTTCCATAAAACCTTATGGCAGTTATTGTTATTTATTGTTATAGATATGTGCAGAATCACTTCTCTGCACCTTCTAGGTGCAAGAACGTCTTCTTTCAAGGGGCTGGTTTAAGCTGCTATGGAAGATTCATGACTGTACATGCAGATTAACTTGATCACTTGAAAATGCATAAATAGAACTTATATTTAACATTACATCATTCTCACTCTCTCTGTTCTCTACATTAAGCATACCAGACTAATACTGGCTTGATACAAGCAGTAAGTAACTTGGGATAAACGTATGGGATATAACAAGCCTGAGATACCAAAAGGTGGAATTACACAGGTTAGTTCTCAGAGACTTGTTTTAGACAGGCAGGAACTATTTGGAAAATACTTTTCAGGCATTGGGGTGCTGCATTTTTGGATTTTGGTTTGGATAATTTGTTTTCAGTGGTGGGGTTTTTTTGTTTCATTTTCTGTTTTTTGGTGGGGTTGAGTTTTTTTTTTGAGATTGACGCTATTTCCATACAAAAGACAAAAAGGTCAAAAGGACAAAAGTATGTCCTCAGCTACTAAACCTCACCAGAGACCTCCACACAAACTACAAATCCATCCCCTCTACTCCAAATCTGCCTTTACAGCCCAGCAGTATGACAGTAGTGTAACAGGGCAGCGAAGCAATGCAGAGAGCCTCTATGGCTGCAGATTTCTCTTTCTCTCTGGCTGCTGCGCTTGGGAAAATATTTGCACCAGTCTCTGGAAAAGTCTCTCTGGAAGCTTGTGAGCCTGCTGGAGGCAGCTGGCTGCAGCAATGGTCACACTCCTGCCTACTCCTGCCTGCCAGCCTTCTCTCTGAGTCATTTCAACAGAGTGCCCATATCCACAGCACCCTGGCACACACAATGACCCATCCCATAAGACTTGTCCTCTGCACACCTTTCCATTACGAGCATTACAGGTGCAAAAGCAGAGGTACAATGCCTCAATAGACAAAATCTCAAATAACAGTTTTAATTTCAGATATGTTATTTAGCGCTGCTCTAAGACTCAGTTTCTTGTCAGTGAGGATTTTCCATCCTAAGAAATAAATGAAAGAAGTAGGAGACAGTCACCCAGGACAAGGGTGACTCATTTGCCAGTTGAAGCTCAGCTCTAAATACTTCAGGACAAGAAAAATATGATCTAAGTTTTGTATTTTAGTTATAGCACTAATGTCTTCAAATGGACTTTTGTGGTGGTTTACTTTCTAAAATTCAAAACCAGCTATGTTTAACATGTAGTAAAGTAAGTAAGCAAAAATATTTCATGATAATTATGCCTGCACAAAAATACCATTCTGCAGAAGTTAAAAAGTATTCTAAATATTTTACATCTGTGGGAATACTAATTAATTCTTTGTATGGTAGAAATGCTGAACAAAGCACTGAGAAATGTATGCGAAGGAAGGCTTTATACAGAGGCTTTGTAGAGAGAACCATATATTCAGTTAGAGCATTTCTGTGTGATCAGATACATTAATAATGGCATTCTGGTTTTTTTTTTTTAACTAATCTGATAATTAGCCATTTCTGCCAGTAGGGTTGCTAGCGTGAAATTCTCAAGAACGGAAGAAAGTGTGATTTTGTTAATGCACAATTTTCAATTCCTGCAAAGCTGAAGATGGATGTACAACAAATACTTTCACATATTCCCTGTCAGCCTCATGGCCAAGGCAAGCATCTTGCAACAACTACATTGCCAGCAACAGGGGTTACCTCTTGATTACCTAGTGAAGATCCTGAAGTAGCTTCAGTTGAAATGGATGTTTCAGTGTTAACTAGTATATTGAAATAATGTCCTTGTTAGGGATCTCCATGCTGGGATGGACAAATTTTCAGGACAAAGAAGGAGAATTTATTGGCTGAGAATATAGTTACTAATATGAGCATGTTAAATACATCCAAAAATCAGTCTCTTTAAGCAGTATCTAAGATGGTTTTGCATTCCTTTTTATTACACTTATTTGGAATGGGAGCTTGAAAACTGTGATAGTGGATGAGCCTCTGATCTAAACCAGTATTCAGCAATGAACGAAGCAGCTTTGAGACACACGTGAAAACATTCTGATATGGACAGTCATAAATTAACCTTTCCAGAAAAGAAGGTTTTTTATAATCACATTTGATGGGAAGCTGGTGTGTGCCCTGAATAATGAAAGCTTATAACATTGCCAAAACTCATGGCTCTTTTAATTAAACATTTTACTGTATTGATAGTTTTTTATCTTTCACAATGTAGTTCAGTTATTATTTTGGATCCTGTGAAGCTCTTTCCCTTTGGGGTGGAGGAACATGTAGCCCCTGGATAATGCCTTTTTCCAGTAATTTTCAAAGCAGTTCTAAAGAAGGTGACAATAATTAAAATACTCTCTTTTTTAAACTTAAGCTGCATAATGAGTTTTATGAGATAAACTGCTTAGGAAATGGTTTCACAATTTAAAGTATACCATTTGTTATATATACATAGGAAGGAAGAAGCAGAAAATCTACCCTGCTTTCTTTTCAGTCTTCATTTGATTCTTTCTTATCATCCATCACTTGTTTTCAGCTATTTTGAATAGGATTTCCACTGGGATCTTGTATAAAACACAGAGAATGAAATTACTGCCAGAGGTATTGGAGTCCATGTGTTATCAGCAGGTTTGAGTCTTTCTTTTGAATGATCCCACTCTATATTTGGCCCTCAGATAATCTGAATTTAAGTGAATATTGGCAGTGGTTCACTGTTTCTCAGTCTTGAGACCCCCAAGACCCCCTACAGCTCCAATCTGTGGGTCTGGCAAGTGTCCCCTGAGCTGAGCATCTGCCCTTTGGGCTTTCTTGCTGTCTGGCAATGAGGAGCAGTGTGTTATCCCTCTTTTCGGTGACAGTGTGGTAAGCTTTGTGGTGCCTGCACAGGAAATCAGCTGGACAACACACAATGTTACACTGGAAAGAGCAGAACTCTTTCTGCTGTCCAGCTCCAGCTGTCCCACTGGTTCGTACAGGGGCGGTCCCCAAGGTGGGCGGCAGTGATAGCCAGGCTGTGGGGTTTGAGATGAGCTGCCTTGGTTCTGACAACTGGTTCTGAACAGCACAGCTTGGCTCTGAAAATGGAGGTTATGCTCCACACTGCAGATGTGCGGGGATTACGTCAGTAATTTGCAACAGTGTTGGGAAACTGTTTTTGAAGTTAAGTGGATGAATTTGCTGCAGCAATCTGAGTATAACCCTTGCCATGACCCAAGCAATGATATGGGCTCATTAGCTGGATGAAACACAGCAAAACAATTTTGAATAGCAGTTGTTACAAACTGTTTGTGAGTTATTTCTGAATAACCTGTTTTAGATGAATCCTAGATTTCTTGTCAACAGCATTAAAGAAAGGTGGTACTTCTGAGCCACTTAACTGTATGATTTATGTGTTCGCAGACTGAAGGTGTTCCCTGCCATGTTCTTCTTCTTCCTTTTTCTCCTGGTAAGGTAAAACCTTAGTAGCAAGTGCCAAACAATTACACATTCCCATCAAACATGGCTTTGTATTTCTCAATCTTCTGTTTTACTGAGCCCTGTATTTACGTTTTAGGTATCTTCCTTGCCCTGAGGGAACACAGAAGCACCAGAAAATATAAACTCTCATCTTACATTTTTTATTAAGTTTCTAATCTGCAGGTGCTGCTGTTCTTGCACAGATCCATGGCAGGACTCCAGTGATGAGCAGCAGGAGCGGGGTGTCTTGCATTACTTGCACTGGGGAGGCAGCAGCTCCTGTACCATGGTACAGACTGGGCCATCCCTGAACATTTAGGGCAGGTGTGATTCCCTGGCCAGCACCTGCCCTTGGATGCTACTGGAGACATGAGCCATGAGCAGCAAGGTTTACTGGGCCATGCTTCACTCCTGTTGAAGTCACCGTGCCTGATTATGTAGCGATAGGTGTGCGTTCTCTACCCCCCACGCCTTTGTCAGAGGAACACAAGTTTGTGCATTAAAATAGCAACAACGAGAGTATGAGACTGTTTTCCCACTAACAAAAGTGCTGAATTAGGCAAACTGTGAACAAAAGGAGAAGTGCTGCAGAGAGAAATCTTCTGCAAAATCTGTGTTCTATGCCAACAGCAATCAGATGTTTAGCTTGTGTAATGTTTCATTCTCCAGACAACATTGCTCCCACACCATAATTCTGATTCAATGTCTGGTATCTAGTTCTTTATTATTTTAATTTTCTTTATTCGCTTCAATGTAAATACCCAACTAGCACTGGAGACAAATAGAAAATTCCTTCTGTTGCCTCACACATGTCATTAACCTTCCTCTGCCACTTCTTCCTTCAAACAATTTCATTCTGAGGCTTCACCGTCACGTCAGAAAACTATTTTTTCCCTTTTATGGGAAAAAATTACATGGAAGGATAATTAACTTTGTGGGAAGTAAATTGTATTATAGCTGAGGGATATGACTATTCGATTTCTCGACTGGGGCAAAGCTTTCTGTCTCCCAGTAATTCACTGTGTTAAAACAGATCCTGCTTGCAAGCACTAAGCATGAAAATGAAGGTGAGTGGGGATGCAGGGAGCTGGTGGCAGGATTACAGGGTTGGAGAAGATAGAGACAACTGCATTGAGTCTCGGGTGTTTTAGATGGTTTGAGCTGCTTGGTTTTGTTTTGTCTCAGTACAAGCTGGTTTTTTATACGATTTTTCTCCCAGAACTATGCATTCAAGCAAGTGAAGAGCACTTGTTGTTTGAGACTGTCTCATCCAGAAATGATCTCACATTTCAGCTGTGCTGGGGTCCACATTCTCTCCAAGTGCAGCACTTGGCAAACCAGGTCCCCAGTGAAGCCTGGCGAGGCAAACTCTCACAAAAAAATCCCACTTGTGCATGGTGTGTTTGCTTTGGGACTTGTCAGGGTGGGGGATGTGTGCGAGCCTGCAGCTCAAAGCACAGACCACGGGTTCGCCAGTAACTAGCAGGGAGCTGCGGCTGCTCCACAGTCCCCTGGCACATCTTCCAGTCCCGTTTTAATTGGCTGCGGCTTGCATTTGCATTCTGCCTTTTTTGACATTCATCATGTGGGTAATAGATGCACACACAGGCTGTCCTCATACAACAAAGAAGGTACAGAGCTAATTTAAAAGCACTTGTGAGAATTGCAGCTTCAGAAGGCTTATTAAAACAAAAGATCTCAAACTGCTGGGTGTACTTTTCTGCAGTCAACCTGGTTATTGTTGAGATTTACCCCACCTTATCACAAGCTGGTTTTTGCCTTTCTTCTTCAACACACATATGTCTGTAAGGGAAATGCTGCCACAGCATTGCATGACCACTTTCCAAATGCTATGTTTATGCAGAAACAAATGTTTTGTGTTTCAGGTTTTCATATATTCTTTCATAGACTTATTTTTTCAGTGTTTTGGTGTATTTTCCCCACAGCAACATATTTGGTTCTTCGTTTTCCTCTCAGCTTCCAGGTTATTTTTGCCTCTGTTTTCATCTGCAAAAGCCAATACAGTGGACCAAACTCAGCTTTGGTGTAACTATATTGGATTAAATGTGCAGCATTGTCACACTTTTATATTGCATTTCAATATTAATTATTAATGTGTGTACCTAGTACATTGATTTAAAGGGCACTGCATAAGTTAAATGCTTATCCATAAAATTAAAACCATTCCTGGCCACACTGAGTGACATTGCAGAAGTATTCTGCTGCTCTCACCAGAATACTTGGCAATTGCAACACTGTTTGTCAGACACTGACACAAAAAACCTGCAAAATCATAATCAATGCACTGTAGTGTTAAGAAATGCAGCTTTCCTTGAGCTCTGCAGCTTGCTATGTATTCGTAGTTACCACAAGTGAGGAGGAATCACAACTGTCCGACACATACAGACATAAATATATCTTTTCATACATAAAATTGCATTCTTCAATGTATATTTTACTTTGGTTGTACTTCTAACTGATCTTATCTGATTTTACAATCTTCAGAAATCAATTGCATAGAATCATAGAAGGGCTTGGATTGGTAGGGACCTTAAAGATCACCTTGTTCTAATCCCCCACCATGGGCAGGCACATCTTCTAGTCTAGTGACCAGGTTGCTCAGAGCTCTGTTGAACCTGGCCTTGAACACTTCAAGGTATGGAGCATCCACAACTTCTCTGGGCAACCTGTTCCACTCTCAAAATAAAGAATTTTTTCTGTGATATCCAACCTAAACCTCCTCTTCTTTCAGTTTGAAACAATTCTTCCTTGTTCTGTCACTACATGCCCTTGTAAAAAGTCCCTCTCCAGCTCTCTTGGAGCCTTGTTTAGGTACTGGAAGGCTGTTAGAAGGTCTTCTCAGAACCTGTTCTCCTCAAGGCTGAACAACCTCAAGTCTGTCAGTCTGTCCTCCTAGGAGAGGTTCTCCCTCCACCTAATCATCTTCATGGCCCTTCTCTGGACTCACTCCAACAGGTCTATAACCTTTTATGCTGGGATCCCAGATCTGGATGCAGCCCTGCAGGTGGGGTCTGACCAGGGCAGAGCAGAGGGGCAGAATCCCCTCCCTGGCCCTGCTGCCCACACTGCTTTGGATGCAGCTGAGGATAAATTTGGCTTTCTAGCATAGACAATCTTTCATAATTTTGAGAAACCTGCATGTTCAGGAGAAGGCTTTTTCCCCACATGTTTCATGAAGGGATGCATGGTAAGTGCTTGAGCCCAATCCCCTGCTTTGCTCCAGCTTCACTGTGCTCTCAGCCAGCCTTGCTCCCCACGGATCACAGGGATCCCATGCCAGCCTTTCTGCAAGGTGTGGTATTCACTCTGTGTGTTTACAATTTCATTTCCTGAAAGGGAAAAAGGCATTAATCCCTCAGTGAAATGTTGTATCAGTGTTGGCAGCTCTTGGTGCAGCCACTCTGGGGGAGCAATGCCTCTGTCCCTTGTGTCAGTTCCAGAATGCTGAGTTATATCTTTTAGCCATCTGGGGCAATCCTACCAATTTGTTGTCAGCATTAATTATGTCTGAGATGATCATCATCTTTTTGATGATAGCACATATATGAGTAATAAGGATGTTGTCACTGGCATTAAAAAATCTGTAGTATTGGGGGATTCTTGTTTGTGTTTATCAGGGAAGTGTCTGGGAACGTCTCAAGTGCTACAGCTTAGCCCAGCAGTATCAACCTTGTGCTTCTCAGGAACTGCTCGACTGACAAAATATGCTATGAGTAAAATAAAACTGCAGGTAATTTTTTCTATTTCTAGGCCTAGAAAACCTGTAGGATAAGGAGTTGGTTTAAAACTGTTATTTAACATTTTTAAAAAAACATTATTTAGCAATTCACTGATATAGATAATGGATCACAGAATATTCTGATTTGGAAGTAACCCACAACACTTAAGGGAATGGCCCATATTGAACCTGCAGTCTTGGTGCTATTAGCACCATGCTTTAAACAACTGAGCTAATCTCTATTCTGCAACAAAAAATAATCATGGCTGCTTTTGTCAGCAAAAGCTTATTTTTCTTCTAAATGGCACAGGATTATGAGTCGCCTTTATATAGCTCAGCTGTAGGCGAGTGATGTTGTGCCTGGATGCTTCAACCTGTACAGCAACATGTGCAGAACCCAAATCCTGTTCTCTTGAGTAGCAGCAGCTGGGGCTTGGGCCATTAGATCTGCATCTGATGGCTTGTGCTGTGTGATGTTGGGAAAAACCCTTTCTGCGGATCAAAAAGCCATGTGATAGGCTGGTGTAGGACTCTGTGGAGTTTCTCTGTAGTAGTTTCTCCCCAGGGTTTTATATGCAGAATATAGTTGTGCTGTTAAGAGAAAATAAAGATATTAAATGTCCTCTGGTTGTATGTTGCGTGAGACCGTAGGGAAAAAACATACCTTCATGCTTGCTTTTAATGCTGTGCTTTTCCTTTTCCTTTGCTGCATTGCCATATTTTTTCCCATGTTCAGTTTTCAAAGAGAAAGAGTATATTTACACTTTCTTCTGTGATGAATAAAAAATACAAAGAGAAAGAGTATATTTACATTTTCCTTTGTGATGAATAAAAAACCCAAGAGCCAATACTTCCCTTCACAGAGACTAATTTATACCAGATGGATTGATCTACAGGAACACAGGAGATTTGTTGTGCATAAAATATGGGACTGTCACAGCTTCTGCTCTATCAGAAAGGAACTGGTCTACAGATTATAGAGTTTATAGAAGAAAAGGTTTTTAAAGTTTTGTACAGATGGCTGACCAGTTAAACCAGCTCTGTAGCTCTCTGAAAGACTGAGATGCCAGAAAATGCCGGAGATACTCCAGCATGGTTTACTGACCGAATTGCTTGGGATTCCTTAATGCCATTTCCCTCTTTCTTGTATGTCTCCGTATTGTAGCATAGTTATACATGTTTTTCAGCTGTTACTGCAGAAGAATATATGGCGCAAATCTTCTGAAACTGATGGAGACAAACAAGATTTCTTTTGCATACATGCACATGGAAAGTTTGGTCTCCAACCTGTGCTGAACCTGTACATGCATTGAGCTTGTTGCACCCATGTGCTCTTTAATGCATGTTTAGGTAAGAGGGAACAACCACGCAGATACACACACTCTTTTCTGTGTGGATAGGAATATAGGGCAGTGTGCCCTTTAGCTGCCAGAATATCCTCGACACATTGCCTGATTCATTAGAGCAGGGTATAAATTTCATACCTTTTCACGTAGGTTTTCTGAACAGGATGTACAAAAAAGAAACCCTAGTTAGACTGCTGGGTAGGGTCTTGCCCTTTACAGCATTAATTTTATTTCAGCAAATTTTAGAATGGCAATAACAGCTTTGTGTGCCATTAGTGGCTTCATCCAAGAGACTCTGAGTTCTTTAAAATCAATTCCATTTCTAAACAATGCATAAAGTACAACTTGCATTTCACTACAGGCAAAAAATATTTTGGAGATGCCAGGCTCCTGCCTGCAGTCTTTGCAGTGACCCAAGGATGAACCGAGCTGGAGTATTCTGACCCTTAGGCAATTTTTCAGCCATTAAACGCCTTAGTCAGAAGCTGAGACTTGAACAAATGCTATCAGCTGGAAAACGGGCATTTTGAAAAGAAAGGAAGGGGACATCTGGAGTAAAGGGGTGTCCTGCATTTTTAGACACCTACAAATTCAAATAGCTGCCTCATGACCAATTTCCTACACCACTGCCAGCAAGGCACTAATGACAACATTTTAAAAGAGTACTTGCTTTTCCATTTCCCAAAGAGCTGCTTTCAGAGACAGGGACCTAAGGATGTAACTCTGGATTTAAATCTGCTGTATGACGTTGAAGCTTGGTACATGATATTCCCTTTTAACTGAGGGTCTTCTATGTCTCAGTTTCTGTGGTTGTAGAAGAGGACTAAGTGATGACGCAGTATTGCAAGTGTCATCAGATGCCAGTGCATGCATCTTAGGCTGGGAAGAGAACATGTGTGTGGTTATCTCCAACACAGGGAGGACATGGACTTGTTGGAGCAACTCCAGACGAGGACCATCAAGTTGAGTAAGTGGGTGGAGCATCTGTCCTGTTAGGAAAGGCTGAGAGAATTAGAATTGTCCAGCCTGGAAAAGAGAAGGCTTCAGGATGACCTAACTATTGCCTTCTAGTGCTCGAAGAGAGCCTGTAGGAAGCGAGGGAGAGTCTATTTACAAGGGCAGGTAATGACAGAACAAGGCAGAATGGTTTCAAACTGAAAGAAGAGGATGGTTAGATTGGATATCATGGAAAAAAATTCTATATTTTGAGAGTGATGAGACTCTGGAACAGGTTACCCAGAGAAGTTGTGGATGCTTGATCCCTTGAAGTGTTCAAGGCCAGGTTCGATGGAGCTCTGAGCAATCTGGTCTAGTGGAAGATGTCCATGGCAGTGGGATTGAAACTAAATGAACTTAAAGATCTCTTTCATTCTATCATTCTCTGATATTATGATTCCATGATTTAGAAGACAGGTAACTGACACTGTTCCTCACATTATATTTGCTGTGATGATGTTCTTGATGAGAATTTCTATTCTGTTGACTTAACAGATAGAAGATCATAAAGTATTTTAATATATACTAACCCAACAGGCTGTGAATTCGTCAAAGCACTGGTCTTATCCAAATAAATAATACTTTCAAACAGCCTTCACTTTCACCTGAATGGGATAAGGCTTCCAATCTGCCCACCTTCTTTTTATTGGTATAGTAGCCCATCAATACAAGGGAAAGCAACTGTTTTTTGAATCTCAGCCCTTCCTGAATCACCAAAAAAATCAATGTAACTATTGTCCTTCCCTGCTGCTGCACTGCACAGCATGTCTTCTGAAGGGCATAGAATTTTTTGAATTATCTACATTTGATGCAGAATGATTCCCATGATACTGTTTTTCTAAGGCATGTGCTTGAACAAGGGCATGCAGTCTAGGATTTCACTTGTATTGAGAGTGGGAGAGCTGTGTACATCCACAAAGATCTAAAAGGTCACTGCCCAGTTCCCAGGCGGCACATGGATTTTCTGGATGACATAAAGAAGTTAAATGTGCTCAGAACCTTCTGTGTGCTTGAGTCTTGCATTGAATTGGGAAATCTGTGCTTAGGCATTAGACTCCTCCATTTTCTCTTTTCCAAGCACAAATATTAACAGCAAATCCCCTCTTATGAAAACATTCACTTGTTCTTACAGAAAAGCAGCACAAAGACAATTGTGTCTGTGTTTATGATCCATACTGGTGAGACACACAAGGAGTTGTGCAGACACCTTTACCACGGTAATACTCACAATGAGTGTGACAGTGGAGTTACTGTCAGTAGGGATGGGGACCTCAGCTCCCCACAGGCTTAGCCTGGAGCCTGAGGAACAGAACTGCAGGGAAGCAGCTGGAGCTCTGCCTCGGAGAGGATGATGAGCAAGGTGACATTTTATGTCTTAGGATCAAAGGGCAGACTAACAAAGGTGGCACTGCAGTGAGTGTTTGCTACAGGCCCTCTGGTGAGGAGGAGGAAGTGGATGAGCTCTCTTGCAGACATCTGGAAGTAGCCTCACATACACGAGTCCTGGTTCTTGTGGGGAACCCTGATGTCAGTTGAAGGAACAACATGGCAAGGCTGTGATAACAGTCCCTGAGGTTCCTTTCAGGTCACCCCTGATGTTAACTTTCTCATACAGGCTGTGAAGGATCCAACAAGGAGAGGTCCCTTATACTAATTAACAAGAAAGGCTGGAGGCAGCCTTGGCTGCAGGGACCATGGATTGTGAATTCACTACCCTGCAAGGATGAAGAACATCAGATTGCAACCCTGGACTTCCGGAGAACTAATTTCAGCCCCTTCAGGGGACTTCAGGGAAGAATGCCATGGGAGTGGCCCTCCAGGAAAGTGGGTCCAACAAGCTGGTCAGTATTTGAAGATTCCTTCCTCCAGGTTCAAGGAAGGTGTATCCATCCCCATGCACTAGCAAGTGAGAAAAAGGGACAGGAGACCTGCATGGATGAACAAGGAATAGGGAAAACCCAGACATGGGATGGAAGCAGGGACAGGACCCATAGGATGAATGCATGGATATAGTCAGCATATGCAGGACTACAGTGAGGAAGGCCAAGGCATAGGTGGGATTAAATATGACTAGGGACAGGAAGAAGAGTTTCTTCAAATATATCAGTAATGAAAGAAATGCTAGGGAAATTGTGGGTCCGCTACTGAATGGAACAGGAACACTCACAATCAAGGTTGTAGAGAGGGCTGAGACACTGAATGCTTTTTTGCTTCACTCTTTGCTGCCAAGCCCATCCCTTAGGGAAACCCTGACCCAGGAGACCAGGGAGAAGGCCTGGAGAAAGGAAAACTCTCCTTTGGCTGAGAAACATCAAATCAAATTTGACATCCACAAATTTGGACTTGTGGCTCTGACGGGATGCATCCACAAGTGCTGAGGGAACTGAGGCTTCATTGCTATTTCACTCACTATTATCTTTGAAAGGTCATAAAGATCAGAAGTGGTGCCTGAGGACTTGAAGAAAGCAAATGGCACCCCAGACTTCAAATTTGGGAAGAAGGAGGACCCAGGGAACTACTGGCCAGGCAGTCTCACCTTAATCCCTAGAAGGGTGAAGGAATGGCTCATCCTGGAGACCATCTCTGAATATGAAGACAGGAAGGTGGTGAGGACCAGTCAGCATGGATTCATCGAAAGGAAATCACGCATAACCAACTTGATTGCCTTCTATGATGAAACAACTACATGAATGGATGAGGGGAGAGTAGTGGATGGATGTCCTGGACTTTGGAAAGTCTTTTCATGATGTTTCCCATAATATCCTCATGGACAAACTCAGGGATGTGGGCTGAATAGTGGACAGAGAAGTGTATCCAGAACTGGCTGAACAACAGACCCCAGAAGGTCAAGATCAGTGTCACAGTTGGAGGCTTGTCACTGGTGATGTCCCCCAAGGTTCAGTACTGGGCCCATAACTGTTTAACTTGTTCATCCTTGACTTGTAAAAGGTGGAATGTGCCTGCTCAGCAAATTCACCGAGAACACAAAGCTGGGAGGAACGGCCAACACCCCGCAGTGCTGTGCAACCCTTCAGAAGGACCTCGGCAGGTTGGAGAGATGGGCAGAGAGCCATCTGAAGTTCAGCAAAGGGAAATGCAGGGTCAGTTCTGCACCGGGGGGGAACCACCTCAGGCACCTTGGACTGACCTGCTGGGGAGCAGCTCTCCAGAGAAGGACCTGGGGGTCCTGGTGGACAACAAGCTGTCCATGAGCCAGCAGTGTGTCCTGGTGGCCAAGAAGGCCAATGGGATCCTGGGGGACATTAGGAAGGGCACTGCCAGCAGGTCATGGAAGGTGATCCTGCCCCTGTACTCAGCCCTAGTGAGGCTGCACCTGGAGTGCTGTGCCCAGTTCTGGACTCCTCAGCATAAAGAGACTGGAACATCTCTCTTACAAAGAAAGTCTTGGGGAGCTGGGCCTGATCAGCTCAGGAAAAGACTGTGAGGATTTATTATCAATGTATGTAAGTGTCTGAAGGGGGGGTGTCAGAGGATGGAGCCAGTCCCTTTTTGATATTGCTGAGCAATAAGACAAGAGGCGAAGGGCAGAAACTAATGCATAGGAAGTTCCTCTTCAACATGAGGAAGAACTTCTTTACTATGTGGGTGACTGGGCCCTGGAACAGATTGCCCAGAGAGGCTGCAGATTCTCTTTCCCTGGAGATGCATCAAAGCCACCTGAACACACGCCAGAGTCCCAAGGACCCTGCTTGAGTGGGAAGGTTGAACTGTATGACCTCCAGTGGTCCTTTCCAATCTTAACCATTCTGTGTTTCTGTAATTCTGTGAACCCAAGTCCTAGTCCTCAACCCCTGCCTACCCCATTGGATAGATATCCTTCCTCTGTGCCACGTCTCATCTCATACAGCCTGTGGGTTTCTGTTGTTATTTGACACATCTTCTGGTTCCTCACATGGCAGTGCTGCCCACATCTCCCAGAGGAGCTCAACATCACTTCCTGGAAATCATCTAGCAACATGACTGTGGGGATCTGCTGAGCCGGACTGTCTTCCTTGGCAAAGCAATTTTGAAGATTTGCAGCTGGTGAGGAAGATGTTGACAGAAGAACCTGTATCTGTCTTTCAGAGGTTCCCACTGTGAGCTTGGCAGTCTCCTGCCTTGAGAAAAAAATGTAGTCTTTGGATTTCACTAATTTTCAAAGCCTGAGTGTGCTTTATTACATTGTCTGAATCTACAGAATGATAAAGTGGCAGCAATAATTTGAGGGTGAGTTTGGCTCCTGCATACTGCCGTTGAATGAGATGTTCCAATGACAGGAAGCCTTGACTTGAAGAGTTAAGCTTTTAGGAGAGATGTAATGTATGCTTTAGTGCCCCACTGTACATAACTCACAAAATGTCAGCTGATGTCAAGAAATGGAAACTTTTGAATGCAACTGAGATGATCAGTCTTGTCTTTGCTTCTAAAGCAAGGCTGCAATTATGCAGGTGCAATGCAAAGTACTTAAAATATGCAGACCTTATAAACTGCTCATCATGGACATTAAATTGAAGAACACTCTCTTCTTTCTTCCCCTACATTCAAGCAAATCCTTTGGCAGAACTTCCTGTCTTAGTATCACATACAGTTGGCAAAATCCTGGTGCTGTAAAAATTTAATAATGCAGGAAAAAAATGTAAGGCCATAAAACTCATAAAAGTGACTCTCTAAGCCTTCTGCCTGTATTTAGAACAACACTGTCAGGCACTGATGGACACATCTGCCTTTCACCCAAGTGAAGAAATCTTTTTTTTTTCTTTTTAAAACCTGGGAGAAGAAATCAGTTCCCAGCTTTCAGGCCTCTGCTTTCTTTCTTGGGTACCATATATCTGGGTGCTCTAGAAGACTTGGGCCTGCAGCAGCAAGGGCCAAGGCTCAGTGATCAAAAACCATGGGGAATGATTCTGCAGTCAGCATAAACGCAGAATTGATCTGTTTTGTAATATGGCCGCTTAGACTTTTGGCATATTTTACCAGTCATATCCACACCTATTATTAACTCTTGAGCTTTGTCTTCTCTGCATTTCTCTGCCCCTGAAAACTGTCAGCCCTCCAAATGGCTAGCACTGTAGGAACTGGGCAGCAGATTTCATTGTGTCTCTTGATATCCCTTAGAAAACAAAGTAAAAATACCTCTCAAAAATAGATGTTATTTTCTCGTTTCAGCTTCAGAAGACAATGGCAATTCTGTGAAGCAAGGATCATAAAGGCAAGTTTCAAATACTGTAGCAAGAACCAATACTTTCAGTCGAGCTCCTGCAATGCCAATATAGAAGTGGGTTTTGTCAAATCTCTGTTATGTATGTCCCACCTGCTTTGATAGTCTACTGCTGTATCTGCATTTAATTTCTGTAAAAGTTAGAATTCTGCAAGTAAATTCTGCAGGAGGCTTTCATATAACGGGATTTGAGTGCTCATTGACCAAAAAGGGCAAAATTGAACCCAGTCCTGAGCTCAGCTTTGTCTCAACTTCTGCAGCATGCTCCGTGCTAGCTGCTGTGAGACGAGACCAAGGCTGTGCCGGTGTCTGCCCCAGTCCTCCAGTACCTGCCTCCACCCAGGAATGGTGGCACTGTCTTTGTCCTCCTCCCCTTGAAGAACAGGCATGCTTGGGCTTCCCAACCAGTATAGAAGCTGTGAGAGCCTTCACCCCATCTTGCCCCTTGCAGTTGTAAATGATTAATTGTAAACGACCTGCTTGGAAGGAAAAAAGGGCAGCTGACTTACTGACCCACTCAAACGGTGGTAGCAAACACGTGCCTCGTGGGTGATACACGGAGTCACAATTGTCCTGAGAAAATGGGCCAATTCTGCTTGCCTAAAGACAAGCACGTTTGAGGTGAGGACCCTTTATCTAGGCTGTATGTCAGCACTCAGGAAACAGTTACAGACTGGAGAGTCATCCTGACAGACTGGAGGTGGTGCAGACTCACAGTGTGGAGGACTGGTTCTACAGCCTTCTCCAGGAGCCCTGGGGCAAAAAGGGAGCAATCGAGGCAGAAACATAACTCTTCTGGTGGCTGCTAATGTGACTTGAAAGGTGCTATTTCTCAGAAGGACGTGATTCATAAAACTCCCTGTAGCATCCTAGCACTGAGGATGAAGATGGTGGCACTGGAAGCCCTGTGAGAAGTCAGGGGGCCAAAGAGGCTATCTAGATCTTACTGCCTACCCTAGGAGCAGGAATCTTGCCATTACCACACACCCTCACAGCTTTTTAAGAAAGGCTTGTTTGCTGTGAGAATGCTTACGCTGCATCTGCTGCAGCAGCTGCAGGGCTAATGGAGTTACTGTACCAGAAGATGTTGCTCAATGGTACACAGGATTTTTTACCACTCTGATCAATGGGTACCAAGAGAAACTGCAGAAGCTCTTTGAAGAAGGAAAAAAAAAAAAAAAAAAAGGATCTGCGTAGAAACAGATAAATGAGAATGACTGGCCTGACAGTAAATTCAGTAGAGTTTCTGAGAAACCCAATGCTGCTGGATTACGTTCTTATTATACTCCTGCAGGAACTGCTAGAATCAAACCTGATTTCAGAAAATATTTAAAATGTTAAAGTTGTCTATGGATTTAATAGTAATGAAGGAATAAGGAAACAGGTTTTCATTGTGCCCTTTGTTTCTACTTATCAGAAAGGCACCAAATCCCTAAGAGATACAGTCTGTATAAGATCAGTTGCATTTCTGTATCTGTGTGATACGTAATTGCCACCTGGAAGACAAATTACCTGCTACGTGGGCACTGTCAAGATAACTGAACAAAAATCAGCTATGTAATTGTTCTGTATTTTTTTTGAAAATGACCTTTTGATATCACTTGAAAATTTGGTTCATTATGTTTGAAATGGAAAATATGAAAGGTTATTATTTTTGGATGTTTGGTGTAATAGAAGAAAGAATAAAATACATTTCATGGACTTGCATTTACAGCATAATAATCTTTTATTTGCAAAGATACATTAGAGCAGAGCAACATTTAGATCATATTTCAATTTTTCGTGGTTTAGGAAGTCAAATACCTTTTGTGATTTAACATTTGCTTCTAAAACTCTTTATACTAATTTGCTCTTACTTCGAGCTCTACTTGTGTCTTTTCATAAACTAGTGAGTGGTCTGCAGTCTCAAGGTACTGTGCGACCAATATTAAATCCATTACACATCACCTACCCTTTTCCAGTTTTTACAGGAGTAATTGCTAATAAATACTGGTTGTAGACCAGAGCAAAGGTGCATCACAGTGACTGCAGTAATGAACAAGCTGGCACTGAAGACCACTGGGATACTCTTCAGCGCTGTATACTGTCTCACCCTTGGGATGGTACAGAAAAGGCCTTGGAGACGATTCCAGGAGGCTTAATGCTGTGCATTTACTGACTTAACATTTAATCTCTACAAAAGCTCAAGCTTTTAGGCTTCAGCCTAAAAGTCTCAAGAGGTGAAAACAGAAAAACAAGGAAAATTTTTTCTATGCAAAAATTTGAACAGTGGCAATACATTATGGTGCCACAAAATCCCTCTCCTACATTGACCTGTCCCTGCTGTGCTTTCCTGATTCTTCTCTCTCCCACCTGACCAAACTGGTTTCTTCCCCCCAGCCCTTTGGCAGCTCTATCTTATTTTCACCTTGACTTAAGTCCATAATCACCTTTTTTCCTTGCTATTCTGGTGCAGCTCAGCATATTGGCCTCCACTGGTGTATCTCTTGCCTTTTTCTTGCTGTGGTTCTTCTGGGGACTGGGCTGTCTTAGCACCTTGTTACATCTATGGGCAGCCTTCATTGTGTGTTACAGTTGGAGTATGCTGTGGGATGCCTTGTTCTTTCTTAAAAGCACTGAAGCGCTATCTGAAGCAGCAAAGTCTTGAGATACATTAACTGATGGCAGCAAGCAGTGCTTAGGTGTGTGCCTTCTGGAGGACAAACATTTTAATGGATAAATGAGATGCATCAGTGCTCATGAAGCATGTATTCCTGTCTGTGGCTTTCTCTGACTATTTCAGTTTTTTGATTTGCATTCTGTTCATTCATTCTAGCCCAAATCTGTGCATTAGGTTCATTGGCAAGAACAGCAATGATAATAAATGCTGGCCTTCCAGCTAAGTTTTTCTCCCAGATTTTTTTTTACAGGGTTTTGCCTGATTTCCCACTCAGTTACTCACTCCTTCTCACCAACTGTTGCCTATCTGTCCTGCAACCCTATAGAGAAAGCAAGTTAGGGGTTGTTGAGTGGAACAGGGTATGCTCATGGCCAGCCCTGACCACTACAAATATGGGCTAGGGGCAGTATCTGTGTCCATTTGCTGAGTCATAGGATCATGCTATGGGAATCAGCCCAGTAGAGAGCTGGCCTGCAAAGACTGATGGTGGTAAGGCAGAGCATTATGGGCTCATAAAATCAGTTTAGAAGCTGAAAGGTAAACACTTGCTTACAATCAGTTAAAAAAATTGGCAGACCTGTGATGATGAAGATAGTCATAATTGTAAGTCAGAAATGGATCTTAGCTCTCCCCCACCACTTTATAGCGAGGCATAAGCCTGGCAGTCCACAAGCATTTGCGTGGAGATCACAGATGGTTTCTATATGAGGTACCCTTAAAATAGCCTTAGGACTGAAAATGCTCTGTCTGCTCTCAATGTGTTGGTGTTTTTCCTCTAGTCCTGGGGCTTGGTCCAAGAACTAATGTTTTATCAGCACTAAGCAGCAACAGAAGACATCTAGAAGGAGGACTCTGCATTTGCTTACTGCATTCTTCCAAGGACAGAAGATCCTAATTTATCACTTTATTTACCTTCTTGATACACTAATAGAAGGAACATCAATATTCCATTATTTTTCCAACAGGGTCACTGTTTTGAATCCATTTCAGTATATATTGTAGCTGGCTGACCTTTGAATCCTTTTTCTGTCAGTTAAATGCAGAATTTGAGAGTCACAGTCAGTTTTTACATATGGCTGTGGTTTTTGTGCAAAGGACAAAATATGGAACAAATAGGAGAAAAATATATCTCTGCCTGAAGTCTTTTATGTAGAATAAAAGACCTATAATGCAAGATTTCTAATGCAGATCCTTGTGAAAATAATCCCCTTTCAGAAACAAAGAAATTTGAAATGACTGTGATATCTTGATTAATGAAAACCAAACAAGAAACTTGAGTTCATGAGGAACATTGTCCATATAGTACAGATCATCTCCCATGGCAAAGCATGACCAGAGATACTTGGAAATTTTCACCCTTGGATTTTTATTTCTGCTTAATAGGGCTGTAGTTAAATGTTATTGGTTTGAATGGTTTTTTTCTTTTTTATTATTTTTATTTTTTTTATTTTTATTTTTAAGGAAGACACCATTTTGGGACAATAAAAGAAAATGGAAATAGCACTTGATAATTTGTCATCCTTCACTATTTTTGCATCTGTTTAATGTATTGCTATTAGAATTTATTCATAAATGAAAAAACCTAGAATTGCAAGAAAAGTGGAAAAGAGATGCAGACTCTGCATGTAGCTTGTAGGGGACTGAATTGATTGTCAGTGATTGTCTTAATTTCTTTGGTTCTCATAATGTAGACTCATTATTTATGTGCATATCTAATTTAGAAAAGTGAATAATTTAATTTAGAGGACTACTCACACATTTAAAGCTAATCTTGTGACAGGGTATCATTTAGAACCAAAGAAGTAAATCTAAATGCGTGATCTAGTATTTTTTCTCATTAATAAAATATTTTTAGTGAGGGATAAGAAATACTTCTTTACTTCTATCATTTGAATGACACATGAAAGTTTGAAACAGAATTGCTGTTTTTATTTGCAAAAACTGTCTCAAAGAATTTGTTCTCATCTCATCTTAATACAATGTAGGGAGGCTAGAATGTACCAGGAAAATAAACTCCAGTATTTCTGTATTTCCAGAAATAAAGAAAATTAGACATTCAATTAAAAGAACAAGTCATTTTTTTTTTCATCAGTGGTAGACAGAAGGTTTACTTAACTATCCAAACTGACCATCCAAAGTTCCTGAGACAAGAATTTTATGGAACATCACAAAGTTCCATTTTATTAAGCAAATTAATTATTTTCTTTCACCTGATTTCTAAGCGTGTTGAAAGGACAGAAACTAGATGTGGGTCCATAGCATGCTGTTGCATTAATTCCCTGGATTACATCTATAATAAATCAAATAATGCTTTTGTTAGCTATGGTCTTTTTAAAATCACAAAAATTAGCAGTTTAGTAATCTATTTCAGTAGTCCCATACTGCAAGTTAATATCTGTACTTACAGCCACGAGACTTAGAAATGATAATTTTTCTACCTGCTCAAGTTGAATAGTGTACAGAAACACTGTCTGCACATGTCACATATAGGCACAAGGTAAATAATATTTTGAATATTCACTACTTTGACAATTTGGTGACACTGTATTGATGAATTACTCCAAACTAAGTGACCACATGACTATGACCTTGCAGTATTTTTCTTATTAAAATAACTGCTATTGCTCACAAAACTATTGTGAAATATTTCTTCATTATTTGCAGATGCTGACAGATGTCTTCAGGTTGATCTTGAAGTACTCTTCCAAGCTCCTAGCAATTGAGGAAATGTGTGGGATTATATATAACCAGACGTGTTCAAAGCTGATGGAGTGACTATCTTTTAGTAACACTGGAAGTTACAGATATGAGAACACGTTTATTAGAAAATTTCTGTTCAGCAAAACATCTTGTTTTCTTCAACATTTTATAGATCCTATAACTTGAATTGGTACATTATTGAAATTAAATACAGTATATTAATTGAAATGAAATGCTATCAGATGCTGATTTCTGCCCTATTTTCAATGTTGCCTGCAGTTCTTCCTTGCTCAGTTGGTTTTGCTTTGTCTGCTTTCACAAATTCAAACAGTTGTTTTTAGCTTTATCCCCTTCAGCTCATGTTTGCAGAAAATTATATGGTACATTGACTTATCTTGACTCTCTGACATATCTAAATTAGCACTCCTTTGATTCTTCGAATAATGTTTTAATAGTCCCAGTTGTAGGAGGAGAAAAAGCTGTAGTGCAGTCCTGCCTAGATCACCTCTTACAGAGTATTTCAGACACTCACATGCATCTTTGAGAAATTATTGCTCTTTATGTGTGTTTGGTTTGTGTGGCAAGGATTTGGTGGCGGGGGGGAGGGCCACTGGGAGGGGTTACTTCTGTGAGAGGATGCCAGAAGGGTTTCCCATGTCCAACTGAGCCAGTCCCAGCTGACTGTCAGATGGACCTGCTGCTGGCCAAAGAAGAGCACATCAGTGATGGTGGTAGAACCTCCAAAATAATCTAATTGAGGAGGGTAAAACCTTGAGTGACGGGCAGAGAGAGGAGTGAGAAGAGAGCAGCAGGTCTGCAGAGAGAGGTTAGTAAAGTCGGAGGGGACAAGAGGTGCTCCAGGCACCAGAGCTGAGCTGCCCCTGCTGCCCCTGGTGCATACCATGGTGAGGCCGCTGTGCCCCTGCAGTCCATGGAGGTCCATGGGGGAGCAGAGGTCCCGTTACAGCCCATGGATGGCCCCACACCAGAGCTAGGGGATGGTGGGCTGTGGCTGGCTGGGAATTGTGGGATGTGACCAAGGAGCCAGGCAAGGGCTAAGATGCCCTACTATGGCCTACACCATGTAGTCTCCACTTTACTTTTAAAGATGGAGA
The DNA here is from genome assembly GCA_013400495.1 of Nicator chloris. Lineage (NCBI taxonomy): Eukaryota > Metazoa > Chordata > Aves > Passeriformes > Pycnonotidae > Nicator > Nicator chloris. The sequence continues at coordinate 44,597 of WAAE01003049.1, forward strand.
TTTGCATAGTTTGCATCAAGAACTATTCAACTGAAATTAATTTCTGTTTCTGATAGTGCTGCATTTTTTCACAGCACTGTTTGAAGTGACTATGCTGATGTCAGTGGTGAGTTTTTATGCTTTCACATGTTGATATTCGCTTTCAGATGGGGAACAAAGGAAATGTGTTCAGTGTAGGACTGCTATCCTCTTTTTTGGTATGGATGCTGACTTCATATAGCCTCTTACAGTTGGCAGTCAGTAAAAAAGGAAAAATATGATTAATTATTTTTGAATAGATGAGTATATTCTCTCTTTTAAACCAGAACAATGCATTGCCTGCTTTTCCTTGTTAAAAATAAGACAGCAACATGGAACTGATAGATCATAACCGTGTTATTACTAGGATCTCACACTGTGCCCTAGATGTTTTGATGGCAGAAGCACTCTGCCAGGATCAGCTGCTGCTCCTTTGCCTTTGTCCCCTGCAGCCCCTGCTCCTCCCAAGCAGCCGACAGCCCCGTGCTTGGTGGGGCTGGGGCTGCTCCCCCTCTGGCGTTCCTGCCGAGCACCTGGACGCTTTCGGCAATGGCTTGGCAGCTCTGACAGGAAGCAGAAACTAGGAGGAACTGGCAGTGGAAAGATTTCTGATCTTCAAAAAGTAGATGATGAGCTTTGCAATTGCTCTTTCCATGCTGGGATGCCCAGATGAACCAGGAACACAGCAAGGAATGGGAACATGCAGGAAGTGCCCACATCTTTTCCCTTGTGTCCATTGCACTATGAAATATCATCGCCATTGGCAGCAACAGTAAAGCCCAGCAGAGCTCAGGGTTTGCCTTTGGGGTCTGCTATTCTGATATTTGAACTATCAGCTCTTTTTTTTTTTTTTTNTAAAATGACTGAATGACATCAGATCTTCAAAAATCACAGCAAATATGTTGTTATCATTGTAGTATCTAATGTTTATGCCTTGATGGAGAGTAGTTCTGCATTTGATGACATATCACTCAGATGATTTTTAATCTGGTTGTTACAGTCTTTCTGATCAATAATCAACACTCCAATCATCACAACATCTTTCTTGCCATTTGGTCTGTAAGTCTTATGTGTAGGTAACTTTATCTACAGCATCTCTATGATTCCTCTTTGATTACTTATAGCCTGCATACAAGTGAAGATAAGGTTATCTGTGGAAATAATACCAAGTAAGGAAATAATTATGAGGAAGGACATGATATTTGTAGCACAGTTCTCAGAAGGAATTGAGCTAAGAGAGGTAAAATATTCCACTCATCTCTTAGGACCACAGGAATGGTGTAGTTGTTGCACTGCTGGGTAGAATAGCCAGCCTGGACAAGAATATTGCAACTGAAGCCTCACTGTTCCAAAAAAATAAATTCAGTTTTGTTTATCACAGTTTTACATTAAATCTCCAGACTGAAGCATGAACTTACTGTAAACAGTCTTACCCTATGTCCTCTACATACCAGGCTTTCTTGCTTTATAATTTGGACAGGAAACTAATTGTGACAGTGGAAATCAATCCTTCATTAGTTTTGTATCTTTTGGGATTTGTCCTATCTTCTGTGTGAAATGAATCCAGGCAGGGTAAACAAAAGACTACAGAGATTCAGCAGAGCAGTTATGCTGATGAGTGTTTGGATAAATTAATGGTTAATACTGAACCAAATAATGAAGAGATATCAAGGAAAGTTGTTACAAGGTGAAGGCATTAAGATACCAGTGATACTTGTGCAAAAGAACCCAGGCTACTGGAACTATAAAGGCTTCTGAAAATTGCCTTCAACAATTTATCACAGGAAACATGTCTGGGAGTGGTTGAGCTTCTGCCCACTTCTCTTGTTTCTGTCTTGATGCAGGTACTGTGAAGGCAAATGAGTCAGCACTACTATAAACTCTGACAAAGGGTTTGTGAGTTTGGGTGCCTCAATCTATCCATCTCCACAGATTGCAGAGATCTGATCTTGCACAAGACAGTGATGACTCATTTTTGAGGGAGACACCCATTATTATGCCTGCTCCTAGACAACCAAGGTGAGCATTCTGTATTCACTCAGAGGGATCAGATGTGGACCTCACAGTCCCACAAGACAAGATCCACCCAATGTCAGTGCCACAAAGGTTCACACAGCTAGGCAAGTGAGCCCCTGACATTCTGCCACGCAGTATCACCATTCTAAAGCACAAGGCCAAAAAACTTACCCCTTGTTAGGTTAAGGTGAGTGAGGGAAGTCAGATTTCAAAAGATCACAAATCCGAAAGCCAAAAAGAGAAACAGAAATTTGTTACCACAATGTATGTCTTATCCTGGAAGCTCCGTGCACCCATGTGGTTAATAGCTCAGTGTTACAGCTAGTATGTAGATTGCTTGTATTCCTTCTGTGTTGCCACGTAAGAGTGCAGAGTGACAGACCTTTGGCACTGGCATATGACCCGCTGTCTGGACAGCTGCTGAGTCAGACAGTCCTGAGTAACGTCTGATTGTGCCCAGCCAGTGAGCCTGTGGTGAGCACAGCAGAGATGCTACAATTTCTGAGGAAGCAAATCATTGCCATGACACAGCACTGCATTTTTTTTTTTGCCCCAGGCTGTACAGACATAAAAATCTTGATAGCATCATTTTGAAGATTAATATCTGCAGCAGCTCTGGGCTCTTTCTGTTCAGGCACCGGAAACCTTCTCTGTTAGAGAAAATGTGCTATGATGTAGCATCTGAAGTTGGTGGGGATTCCCTCTAGAACAGCACGTTGTTGGCTGCCAGAGCACAACTGATTGTCCTGAGTGTTGGAGTGCATGGCTTCCTGTGCGTGTAGTATGATCATGTAGTGCTGGAGCTTACAGCACATCCCTCTCTTTATAGTGTACCTTATACACTGCATCCAGCCTAGCTTGAGAATAGCCTTCTAGTTGAAATTGTCTGAAAAATGAGGCACTTAAATAATGATACCAGCGCTCAATTCTAAGCGAGACTGCAGAGTGCTTGCATGTCCTCGGGCAAGATATTCACTCTCCTTTTCTCAATGCTCTGCTTGCAAATCAATGCCTAATGTTACCGTGCCCTAAGAGCATTAAGAGGGTGCATATGAGGTACATGGAAGCTATTGTCTTAAAACAAAATAAAACCTTTCAGCAGCCCATCTGAGACCCAGATGTGCTGAGCCTTATTGCACAGAGACACGAGAATGCATCAAGGGTACAAGGATTTCCTAGTGGGATCAGGTTGGCAGAACCTGCCTTGAAGTGATAGAAGTGTCCTGCCACAGTGATAGAAGTTTATGGGGCAGAAATGTAAGCCTCAGCCCTCCCTCTCTTCTCCTGTGATTATGGTATGAGATATCTTGGTAAAGATATCTCTGAGCCATCCTGTCCATATCCTGTTTTACAACTGTAGTGTATCTGTCCATCTAAAACATTTCCCACCATGTTGATGCCATCTGTCCCAGACCCCTGTGGCAGCAAATTACAGAAATTACTAATTGTTGGGTGTACTGGTAAGGAGGGACTGTATTGGACGTGGTTTAGGCTTACCCCTACTGATTTTACTACATTTGCAGGGAAAGGTGGGACCTGTCCTCCAGAAAACCTGGTACCACAAATCAAGTACATCCCAGCCAAAGGCACCTCTGGCAACCTGAGTGTGGTTGAGGTCTTGTTGCCAGTAAATCCCCTCTGACCCTTCTGCAGGTGGGCCCAGGCACCTTCTAGGAGATCCAGCAGCTGTCTGACTTTCTTGGTGCCTCTCAGATAGTATTTTTGCCAAGGCATACAGAACTCTCCTGAAGATGCCTGGGGCAGTAGAAAGCACAGGGTAAAACTTCCCATGGGCAAGGTGGTTTGGTTGTCTCATATCTCACGTGGAAGAACTGAGAAGGTTGGTGAACACTCCCTGATCAAGACCCAGCTAGGAAATTCTAGTCAACACTTTCATTTTCAGGCTGTCATTTTGACTGGTCTTTTTATTTCACCTAGAACAGAAGGGATACCTCTAAATTGTTCTCTCTATTTTCTCTTTTGTTTTTATTTTCTTCTTTCTTCTCTCTTTTTTCTTCTTTTTTTTTTCTTTTTTCTTTTTTCTTTTTTCTTTTTTCTTTTTTCTTTTTTCTTTTTTCTTTTTTCTTTTTTTCTTTGTAGCTTAGTATTACTGAAGCATATAATGGAAGTGCTTGGCAAGACTTTCTAACCTGATCTTTTAGTGTCTTAGCCAGTACAAGAAACACAGTTTCCTTAAAGTTCCACACCATTCCTTGGGCATAAGTCAAATATATCTAAGGTGTCTCAAATGCTTTCCTCAGGATTTTTTTTCTACTCTGCCTGATACATCTTGCTTGTTCCTGAAAACACTTCTCTCCTTGTAATCAAATAATTTTTTTACAGCCACTGGTCTCCCCCATCATGTAATTTTGCTTGCCAGATGACTTTGTTTTTCCTCTCTGCCTCTGGAGTTTTGGAGTAGGGAAACTGCTTTGTGCATCATTACCACAGGAAACTGGAAGTCCACCAAACCCAGCATGCTGTAGGAGGAGCAGAACTGCAATTTGAAAAGGACAGCATCTGTGCTCCCAGTGCTCAGCTAGGAGGTAGGCCAAGAATCACCAGGTCACTCCTCTTCTTCCCTCTTCTAATCTGAGCAAATGAAAGGAAACATGAAAGCAAATTTGTCAAGCCACACTGCATGAATCCTGCAAGCTTTGCAGATACGTGTTCATCTCACCTCAGTTAAGTCATTTGAGGAAAACCACCTGAACTCAGAAGGGAGACTAGCATAAAGTGTTGGCATTAGTCCAACTATCATGGAATTTTGCTGACTCCACAGTCCTGGTGACACCAGGGGTTTAATTACTGCAGTCCAGGAGGGGTTTCCTTGTGTTTTCATATTGTTATACATTTGGCACAGTTTAAACATGTACTTACTCTTATTTAAAACAGCTGCTTTCATTCTTCTTTGCAAAGAAATCACAGCTGTAGCCATGACTTTCTGACTTGTCTCTGCTGCTGCAGGGATTTCTGTGTCTTGTGGTGACACTACCAAATGAGACCAGCATGATCTTAGTGTGCAACCTGTATTTATAGGGCTGCTTCAGATTGCTCAGTGCCCTTGCCATGCAATCACCTTGTTATTGGCACTGGAAAACTGCATTTAAAGTACAATAAATTAGTGTAATCTTTTGAAGTACTGAACTCATTAGAAGTCTGAAGAGAAAGCCTTGCTATCCTTGTTTCAGAATCGAGTACTCATTTGCAAATATGATCTTCTCTGTTATAGAAGGAGGTTAAATTTCATGTGCTGATGCATAGAAAAACAACTTATTTTCAGGACTGGGGTTTTACTAGTGTCCTGGTGACTTGGAGTCACCGTAGACTCAGTTCCAGCTGGTCTCACATGTGAACAAAATGTTTGTTTGAAGATGAAGGGCATAAGTGTACTTTTGGAGGGTTGCTTTGCTCACAGACATTGATTCTGTGATGTGCCCCCATTCTGCAGTAAAAGCACAGGCGTGCTTGTCACAAGCAGCTGTAGCTACAGCAAGAGATGTCTGTACACTGCAGGAAAAAACTCCTTGAAACAGACCATTGCAATGAGCTCTGCTCCCTTTAAAGAGACATGAGCAAGGAAGCAAAAAAACTGAAGATTTTGCTGTGCATATCAAAGCGTGAAAGTGTTTTCAGGTCTGAGAAGATCTTGGTATTTTTTCTTTTGTTTCTCTGTGGAAGTAGCTTATAAGAGTTCAACAGGTAGTGCTGTTACCAATGTTTTATCTCTGACTGTTCTTAATACTGAGACTCCTTATACTCCTCAATCCTTATGGGTTTCAAGGAAATCTTTCTGCTACACTAAGTACCATAGAGTAAGAGCTGCTATTTCAAAGCACTTTCCTTTATTGTGAATTGAATAGTGTATGTGCAAATTCCTGTCATGAAAGATTTGCTCTCTTGCATCCCAGAAGGCAGCAGCCCAAACTGTATTAATCAGCCTGATCCTTGACTCATGCACACAGTTGATCTGTGGATTCTGCAAATTCTGCTTCTCCTAGAAGTGTGACTGCATCAGCAACAGCTAGATCACATATTAATAGAAAGCAATGTGCAGAAATCTGATTCCACGAAGGCTACAGTTATTTTGGTTGGATTAAGAAATGAACATTATGCATAATTGCACAGCAAACTCTAGCTCTTTTAAAAGATACTGAATTGTATGAAATGCCTGACATGAAACAAATGAATAAGGCAATTGCATTAGATGAGGAATGAATGAAACTACAGCCAGAAGTGGCAGCAGGGCTTTTGCAAAGAGCTACAGTAGTATCTTTTAAACTGTTTTCTCAGTTTAAAACAAGCAGAGCAATAGCCCTGAAAGTCTACAGCAATGAAATTTGCATGAAAATTTTCAGCCACTCAGTAACTGAACCATGCTGCAAACAGACATTTCATTATGTTCAGGTTAGAAACTCTCTCGCACAACACTGAAAGTTACTAAGTGTCCCAAAGGAGATATTCATGCACCTCATGAGACACCCTCGTGTCTCACCATCAGGCAAATGGCAAAGGCTAAAGAAGAATGCCAGCTGTCAGCATTGTTCCTGGGGATTGCCAGGACTGAATCCACTTGCATGAAATATATGACAGCTACAGGTGGCAACCACATCTGCACTGACACACAGCGCTGCCAGGGCTGGGCAGCACAAGGAGAGGACAGCTGTTCTTTTGTCTCTGCCACTTCTGAACTTCAGTAGGTTTTAGACTTTCCACTATGAGCTTTCTTTTCACAGGGTGCTCCAGTGCTATGTTGCAACACCTCCATCTGGGGTGATGTGGGAATGAACCAAGTTGGGATGTCTGATTCCTGTCCATATGGAGGGCACTGATGCTGGCCGTAGACACAGACCTCTCAACTTTAAATGTTGCTGGTTGCCCACTCCTTCCCTTCAGATGTTAAAATGTAACACAATGTCATTCAAGCTTGAAGCCACAGATGACTGGTAAGATAAGGAAAATGAAAGCCACCCTTAATCAGCCAAATCTGAGCCACGACTACTGATTCAAATAGTGTAAAATGGTATCCCCAAAGTGATCTGGAAGTTGAGGACAGCAATTCAGCTTGACTGCTTTGTGTGTGATTACCATAAGCACAGTAGGGTGAGGTGCAGTATTAATAGCCATGTATGCAGAACTGAGAAATGTTACAATGTCAAGCATCAATGATATCCATTTGAAAATTCATGCTGAAACATTCCCTTTTTCCAATTCCAGACTTACCGATTAGTTAATAATCTGTTCTAAAGTTTACTGTTCAGCCAGAGAAGGGAAGCCAGGTCCTGTGCCAACCATTATCAATCATGTCATGAGGAATGAATGGCTTGATGTCAACTGATCTTGTACCTGTACCAGAGGTGAATCTCTGGGACTTCAGAGAAGTGGGATTTGTTGGGGGAGGACAGCTTGATGTTACCACAGAACCGCAACATGTTAATGACCTTCACTGGTGCATTGGGAAGAGATCACAGAAAGGAGATCTCTGGGCTGTTTTCTCCTTTAGAAACAGTGTTTATCATCAGTTTGTCAAGTGAAAAAAATATATTTCTTTTTTTGTTTTGAGGCACAGTCTCATTTGTTTAATTGCAGTAAAAAAAGGTAAAAGACAAATGGAAATTAATATACAATGTTAGAAAAGGAAAAAGTTTCACTTGACCCAGACAAATTTTTTTTCTGGAGTTGAGGTTTGGGGAAGGTCATGAGATTTTAATTTTTGTCTTGGAGAAAGCTATAGCATCGTTAGAAGTTTGAAACGGAAGGAATTACTCCTTGTCCCATCGTTCTAGCATCCGGTCCACCCAAGAGCAAAGACAGCTCTGGAGCCAAGTAGTGCGTCATGTTCCAAACCTCCTCCTCCTCCTCCACTGAACAGGAGAGAGAAGCAGCTCAGCCTGCCCTGCCAGCACTCCCCCTGTTGGTGACCTGTTTGGTAATAATGCCAGCATGCAGACAGGAAAGAAGGGCTGTGCTGGCCTTACTTCTTTTCCACAGAAACTCAGAGCAGAATCTAAGTAATGTATGAAAGCCTCTTATGAAACCATATTTGATAGGAAGGAGGCTCATAACTAGCTTTTACAGGATAGAAGAGAAATTAACTGAAATGCAATTTCTTTCTTGTTTATCACAGGTGGCAGGATTGTGCTATGTGGGAATGATGAGAACCAGAGCTGTTCCTTTGTATAGTAGATCAGCTTCGTGTGGGAAGTGGACTTCTTCTGCATCCAGTTCACAACAGGGTGTTTGTTTAACAAAACTAAATCCATGTCTGTTCTCCTGCCCAAAAATATCTCTCAGAACTTATCTTGTGACTGAGGTCAGCCTCAGATAACTGAGTCCTTGTCTGTGCCTCGCTATGGTGCGAATAAGCAGGCAGGGAGGAAGGTTTACATTTATTCCCTAAATTCCCACTGGGGTCCCTGTGGCCTATGCAAAGCAAATGTGTCATGTGCCTCTAAGCCCCATGGTGAAATTCTTCACTATTCTTATTTATCTAAAACCCTACTTCATTTCAAACATCACTCCCACCAAATTCAACAAAAAACAAACACAGGAAGCCTCTAGCTCTTGCTTTTTAACAGTACTGCAGTACTGCTGGGGTACTACAAGCATGACAAAAAATAAGGCACTAGGAAAACACATCAGCTGCTTTAGCTGATAATTTTCAAGAAATTTCACCTTTGAATTTTTACATGGGCTTTTTAATAGTTATACTGAGTAGCAAATAACTTCTGAGTACATGCTGTAGAGATGTAAAAGCACAGTTTCTTTTTGAACACAACCCTTTAAGCAGAACACATATGTGGATAGAGCTCCCTAATAAAATTCCTCCACTGAGCTACATAAGTAGATAATCACTGTACAGTTCTGAAGCCACTGTGGTGGCTGAATGGTGATTATCTTTTTTTCATTTTGCAGTAACAACAGCAGAATGAATAGAATAAGTTAGTGTATGGATCTTGGCTCCTGTTTGAAGAAATCATGTTGCAGATAGCATGCTGTGCCTAACCACAAAAAGTGTGGCCACTTAGAGGAGGATTATAAATAACTTGGTAGAGTATTATAAGCCTTTGGAAACTTGAAAATAGGATGAAAGACCACATACATTTTGGAACTCCATCCCTTTCTCATCCTTAATGTCATATCCAATCATTTAGTTGGATGGCAGTCATGTATTTGCTACACCTTTGAGATAGTCAACTAAGAAACTGCCTGGTATGCTTTACTTGCTGGAGGTAACTGTGGAGAAAAGACATCTTGAGGATGGATCAATAAATAGGAAAAGAAAGTAATCAAGTCACATCTTGGCATGTAGCCCTAAGTAGCAGTGGCTGGAGAGGTCTTTGCTTCAATTACTAGCCCTTTCTATTTGCAGAAGGATGTCAAATAACTGCAACAGAGATGCCCTTACACAGTTTATGCACCTCTCCTTATTCACTTCTGCATGTAGCTTATGGTATCTTCCTTTTGCTCACAGTGAAGGAAATATAACTTCAGCTTAACACCAGCATAAATTGGTACGGCATCCTTGGCCAGGATGCAGTCGTCGGGACCTAGACAGTCTGATTTTTCAGCTGAATGAAAAATCCAGTTAGTGACTTCATGTCTGAAACACAGGTACAGTGCTGAGCTGGGTTCAGTGCCTGTTAAAAACATGGGGGGCAGTTCCTATGAACAGCATGCATGCTGATCCTCTGCTAACTAGCACACATGTTCAGGCAATATGTTTGTCGTACTGCACGGATCAGTTTGGTCCGGCTTCTGATGTGCTTATTTCTTTGATGATACTACATTCACTCATAGAAGGACAGAAATTTCTCTGAGGAGATGGGATTTATCAAAGACAACAAGGTCATTCCTGGGATTTAAAGGGAGATCTAGAGCTCAGGCAACTCCCTTTAATTTCAGGGAAAAAACCTCCCAATTATTTACTTTTATGAAGCTGTTTCTACCCTCTTTTTCAACCAATATATCTTTTGCACAACAAAATGTTATGTTGAACACAAAACTTTTAATTCTGAAAAAGACAGATATTGCTCTGAAATTCTTTGAATACCTTTACACCAGAATGTTCTTCCTCAAAAGTCTGCTGAAAATGCTGTGAAGACCTCAGGGTTTAAGCCCTCATTTCTTAATGCACTGGAAGATCAGCAGTGGACCTTTTAATAGATGAGAGAGAATGTTTCAAACCTCCCTCATTACTATTCACAGACTGTTTGGAAAGGTAAGTACACTGTGGCTTGCTGTCCAGAAGGGCATATGCCTTATTCTCTTGTAAATCTGCCCAGGGAGCATTTCACAGGACACCAGCCTGAATTATATTGCTCCTGACAGTGATGTCAGAATGAACAAATACTGAGGTCATCGACAAGAAATGCTGTCAGCATGGCACAGCAGTGTTCAGCTTGTAAACCCATACTTTCCTTGTCTTAAGAAAAAAATAAAGACAGCAGAATAACTGCTTTTCAGCCTCACAGTGTAATTGCATGAGCCTTTGCCTCTGGCTACAAACAGGCAGAGCTCCCTGGATGCCTGCCTGGGCCTGGGGCTGCTTGCTCCTCTCGCTGCCAAAGGAGTCAGATGCCTGTGGGGACAAATGACAGGGGTGGGGGCAGCCTATGACCCCTGGCAAGGCTGTCTACCCTGCTGTCTGCTCTGCCTTTCCTGGGATTTCCTCCTGATACTGTTGATGTCTTATGTCTGCAGGAATTGAACCTACAGTGACCTGCTTAGTATTTTCTGTGTCTCCCACATATTTTTGTTCCCCTGAATTACAAAGAAATTGAAAAAGAACCTTCTTTGAGTTTTGAGTTTTCTTTGATATGGGACCCTGCTCTGTAAATGCACACTGATAAAAGTGAAGTTTGCCCTCCAGGACAGATCTCAGTGATTTTAAAATCTCTTCACCACAGCACCATACTACATACATTATTGCTGGTAGCAAACAGCTTCCAAGCACTGCTCATCCAGATGTTGCTGGGAAGCCTGGTATTGCAATATTTGAAGTCCATTGAGGCAAAAGCTAGGTGAGGCTGAGCATCTGTGTGGAGAGGTATGGTCATGGACATAGAGCAGGCTGCACACTGACTGGTTCCCATGAAGTGGTGGCTGTGGTGTGCCTTGAGAGCAGAGCAGGTTGCCTTGGCTCAGAGAGAAGTGATTTCCCTTTCCTGTCTTCCTCAGGCAAGACATGCCCGCAGAAGGATCAGGAGCTCCAGTGGTGATCTGTCAGCTTCAGGGACAGCAGAGCAATGGAGGGGACACACCGTGCAAGAAGAGAGGAATGGGTTTCGTCCTGTCTTCCCCTGCCTCTGCCTGGTTCCATTCACAAACGGAGAATGCACATTTTCTGCACAGAGAACGGCCTGCTGGTGACGGGTGGATGTGTCTGCTAAATTTGGGTGGGGTTTTGATCATTATCCCAAAAGAATAATGAATAATAATAATAAAGGATAATGAGTTTTTGTCATAACTGCAAAGCTCATCTCTCTACTGCAGATCAGAGAGAGAAGGATCAGTGGACTTTGTGGAAAGTGCATGGTAAATACCACTGGCAGCCTATAATTGGTGAAAATCCTCAGCATCTCTTTGACTGGGCTGCTTTGCATACTTGAGAGTGCATGTCACAAAACTTACAACATGGAAATTTCAACTACCCACTGCAGTAAACCCAGTTATACTGTTCCCAACACTTTTTCAGAGCTATTTTTTAAGCTGGAGAGATCTATCCCACATCCTATTGTTCTTTGCTTTCCAGCCTTTCCAGCATCTCTTTGTTGCTTCTGTGGCAGGCGGGCAAAGTTAATCTTTATTTCCCCTAATGCAAATCTGGTCCCTGAGCACCCCTGTGTCTCTCCCTGCTTCTGCTGTGTGGTCCTGCTTCACAGCAGGGCACCACTATTTTGATATAAAGTTCAAGGCTTTGCCCTCCCTGATGAGGCCGGCATGGCTTGTTGTAAGTTTGAGATTGACCTAGGGATGCGCTGAAGGAAGAACTCCTTCAGGTAATAAAAATTTACCCTTAATAAAGGGTAAATTTACAGGTAATAAAAAAATTACCCTTAGGGAAAATAATTGCTAGAATTTGTAGAAGAAAATAAAATGGATGTGAGTCAAGGTTTGTTTCATGCTCTCAGGGAGCAAACATATGTCTAGAGACCAAAATATACTCTGGCCTGGTGAGATTAGGCATCTCTTACAGGAAAGGGGGAGCAGCACTTAGCTCGAGACGTGCTGTCTGCAGGACTCTGAAGACTCTGCAGTTGAGAAGGGGTTTTGCTGCCTATGCTAAGACGCACAGTGCTGTGAATACTCTACTAAAAGTTCCAAAGTTAAGCAATTTATGTGTGTCTACATGGAAGAATTCCTTATTTAGTGGTGGAACTTGCTTTTCTGGAGCTGCAAACTGCTCTGCCACCAGCTATCCCACTAGTGTCCTCTGCCAGAAGCCTCTATCCTAAGGTAAATTATCAAACACAGGCTTGGTACTATTCTGTTTTACATTGGGATTTTTTTTCTGCCTTTGAAAAGAAAATGACATTGCATTACTGAATATCCCTTCTAAATTTAGCACAGGCACCTGGAGTACTAGTGCTTTACATCTCTTTGAACTGAGACAAGTCATGTAATTGAGGAGTCGTGCCAAACTGAATCTGCTGTTGAAGCAGAAGAATTGAGTGTAACAAATACCCCCATATGCTGGAGAAGCCAAGTCCACTGTTTTCCATTCTCCATGTTAGACATAAATTTAGAAAGTCATAGAGAAAAACATGCCATCTGTGTATATCTAAAGTTTTGTTGAACTGTTTTGTCTACTGTTTCAAATTCTTTAATGTAGAGGTTGAGACAAGAGAAAGACTAGCATTATTTTTGTTTCTGTTGATAAGACACATCCTGAAATTTCTCTCAACGTAGTGGGTCACCTGTGACCTCCAACCAAGGTCGGGGTCTCTGTTTGCTACCTGTTGTACAAAACAGACTGAGTAGCAGCATCTGTTCTGATTAGTATAAAGTGTAAATAAACAAGGTCAGTAAAAGATTTAGAATGTGAGCATAATTTTATGGCCAGCTATCTGAGGCACAGAGGAGTTACTTCCCCAAGGTCACACTTGAAGTCAGCTGGAAGGCGAAGACAAGTGCAGCTTTCCACAGTACACATCCAAATCCTCAGGGGAGCACCCAATGAAGACAAGTGGCCTGTTTAGTCACATCTGCAGTCCTGACTGTAATTTGTGATTCTGCATGTGGAAACTGTTCAGCAAACATTCATTTATAAGTACTGTGAACAGTATATCTTCAGCTGTTTGTGTGTTCTTGATTAATTTGGGGGTTGGTTTTTTTGTATTTTCATTCTGAACACATTTCATAATGTGTAAGCAAAATTCTTGGGTTTGTTTTTAAAGCCCAGAGATCATTAGCAATGTAAAATCAGGTTTTATTTCTGTTAGACAACAGTGATGAGTTTGCAGTTATTGACGAACCTCAAGATCTCATTACAGTCTTGGTGTTTGATGTTAGCCATTCCCAGTCAGGGCCTTTCAGGTTCGTAGGCAACTGCCCTTAGTGTTACTAAGTCACCTTGATCTGCAGAGAGTGCACAGCACTTCACAAGCCATCCACCTCTTTCTGACATGTTTGACACCTTCTGAGTGAGGAGCAGTCTGTACTCAGTTTCCTGGAGTGAAATGAAAGAAAATATTAAGCATGCTATTTTCTACCAAAAAAGGTCAATTATTATGCTGGCAATCACAGAGAAAAGCATGAAACCAGAAAATCATCAGTTCTGTTCTTATCAAGAAGGGTCTTCCCATCACCTTATTTACCCAAATTGATGAAAGGTGACTCCCTGCTGGAGGAAGTCCAGGGGCCAGGCAGGGGTAACCCAACATCATTCATCCTGTGCTGCTTCCAAACAATCTCCCTTCACTCAAAATGGCATTTCTCATGCCTATTTTCCTTCTCACCAGTTGTGCTGTCTGAATACTGGGACAGGCATTTCCGCCTCATGTCTTTATATGTGATTAGTGAATACATCTATTGCTGTGCTTACACCTTTTATTTCTCCCTGGCTTCTCCTTGCACTATCATCTGATGTTAGAAGCCCCATTTGTATGTTTAATAATTTCTTTTATAAGCCCTGTAGGTTTCATTCTTATGCAAACTTCACATAAACATGTAATGTGAAATATCTGATGGTGAGTTTGCATAGCTGCTGTATGCAACGTGCTTATCTTAACAGGGAGGCTTCCACTGGGGCTCTCTCCCAGTACTCTGGTGTCTTAGTTTGAACTATTTGCTCATCTGTGAGAACACGACTAAGCAGAACAAAGGCAAAACAACTCTAAAATTTATGAGTCATAAAGTTAGTTTATTCACACACACACACAAAGAGAAAAAGAAAAAAAAATGGAAATGTCAAAAAGCACTTTCTCTCTTTCCTAACAATCCAAACTCAATTCTCACACACCTACTACCAGAAAAAACCCTGTCTTCCTGGTGGTTCTTCATGTCAAATGTCTCAAACTTACAGCCTGCCCGCAAATGCTGTAGGGGGTCCATCTCTCAGACTTCTTGGGGTACTATTTAAAATACTTATCCAGCATTCAATGAAGATTCACCCAATTTACACTGCAACTAGATACAGCACTTTCTAAAACTACTAAGAAATAGTCTATTTTCTTCTATGAAGTCTTCTTGCTATCTCTCTCTCTCTTCAGCAGTATCTCTCTGAAGGCAGGAAGGGGTTAAAAATCTTATCTTGGTTTTTCTGCAGATGATGTCAGCTGAGGCTGTGGGGACTGGGCCCGAGGCCCTGCCCCATCCTGCTGGCTGAGGCCCTAGGACTCCTCCAGGCTTCCCGCCGGCTATGCTGGGACCGTGGAGACCGGGGGGCCAAGGGGAAACCCGGGGCCCCCGCTCCACCCTGCTGGCTGCTTCCAGGCTTCCCCGCGGGCCCCCCACATCAGGACACCACCCGGGGCCTGCCTGCTTGGCTGCTCTTAATTGCTGCAGCCCAGTCCCCCACACCTCCCTTTTTTCCCCTCCACCATGGAGAGGGTGGCCAACGAGCCAAATCCACCCGGGCTTACCCCAGGCTCTGCCGCCCGTGGGGTTGGGCCAGGCTCCCCTTTCTGCAGCCTCTCTCCCCCCCTTCCCCCCTCCCGGGGCAAGAGAGAGAGAGAGGTCGTGAGGGTGAGGGCCCGGCCCCTGCCCAGGCCGCCCACAGGCCCAGGGATGGCTCTCACGTTACCTGCCTGCGAGCCAGAGGCAAAAGAGAGCTTCACTTCCTGAAACCTCCAATTTTAACCCTTTCGGTGTGGATGTTTCACTCAGACATAACTTCCTAGGACACAACTTCCTAATGCAAACCACCACAACTGGGAAGAAACTTTTCCTAGAAACGTTTCTGTTCAGTGTGGAAGACTACTTCTGAAGCATACCTAAAGCATGCTGACTGCAAACTATACCCATGAAGTTAATACCCCTCTCCCTCCTTACCAAGCCTGAAGACCTGATGCCACAAATGAGTCTGTTTATCAGCGGTGCAGTGAAACTTGGACCAATGATAGCACAGCTTGGGGATCGTTTCCAAAATGGCATAAATTCAAAGCCAATACTGCCACGTAGCCCCAAAGGACCTCGGTCTTCTGGGTAGTGAGGTGGGTTGCTAGCATGATTGCTTTTCTTCTCTCTCATCTTGATGACATCTCCTCCAAAATTAACTGCTTTATTCTGGATGTTCAACAGGTGAGACTGAGAGCAATCCTTCTGCTCACGTTACGCTATAAGTCAATGTAATTGGCTACACAAAAACAGAATCAATCACTGCTCTCCCTTCCACCATGTACTGCTTAAAGAAAGGGGGTAAATGATCTGACGCCATCTGGTGTGAGTATTGCTTATATTTTTTATTGAGGTGCACCATGTAAAACCAATACAAATTTTTTAGACAGTAGGTGCAAAAAATAGACCATTTCAAAATCATTTTGCATTTCATCTTGGCTCTGTAGAGGACTATATGACGTGAACAAGTTCCTTTGGATCCAAGATGAAGCCATTTTTTACAAAACTTTCAGAATGTCAGGCCCCATTTCGATGTTATGTGTACAGATTTTCTTCACCCTCTTCGCTTCACCATTACTGCTTTGTCTTGCCTGATCTTTTGTACTGATATATGTCAGGAAGCATTTTACTTAGTGATGTTACTATTATTAGTTTATAGAAACAGTAGGCGTTTCCAGACATCTAGCTGGAGCCACCTCAGATTTAAAAAATCTGCCATGTTAATGGAAGAAAGTCAAGTCTAGGTGAATGATGCCCTCACTGAGAAAGAAAGATATTGCTGTCTGTCTCAGTTGATTAGTTTGGACAAAGAGGACAATTCAAGGAAAACATAGGTGTCAGAAACATATGTACTACATATGTTTGTAAGAGTTGGTAGAATTTTTTTATTCAGTTGACTTGATATGTACTTACTTATTAAACCACATATTTTGTATCTCATGTGCCAGACTTCAGAATTGTGTTTAGACATGTAAAAGTACCTGTGCAAGCGGGATCACTCTCATGGACATCAATATAAACACACAGAGATCCAGGTAGATAAATATATTATTTTTATTATTAGAAATTATTACCAAATATAATATGGCAGAATGATTGGAATGGCGAACTATACCAGAAATATCCAATGCACATTATGAAACACAGCAAAAATGTAAATGAGACATTATAGGAAAATCATTAATGCTTTCTATTTCTGTCTTTGGAATATGAATTCTGCCTTGCTCTGAGTCTGTTTTTCCCAAAGGTTAGTGAAGTGCTAATTACAAAGTGTGAGGAGCAATCAATTTCCTAACAGATTTATTTTGAAACCATTTTTACTCTGAGCCTCCTATCTACTGTCTCCACAATTTACCCTCTTCAGTATTGTTCTTTCATGATTTTTGGAAACAGTCTTTTAAGATTAAGAAAGCTTTAGCAAAAGAAACCCATTCTGAAGTACTAAAGCAATAAAACATTTCTATCCAAAGAAACACAAAACTGAATCAATTAGTGGGCATGGAAAACACAGTAAAAATAGCCTAAAAAATAGAAGTGTTTCAAACGAAACTTTCAGGGGTTGAGCCTATCACTGTTTGTTTAAGGAGTAGATTTGATGACTGAAATAAGAGCAGAAACAGGCATAGAAATCAAATCATAAAGATGAATTAAGGAAATACGTATTTCTGTATTTTTAGCCAGAAATTAGTTTTCTAACCTAGAAAAGCTCTCCCTCAAAATCTCTAAGTTTAAAAAGTCGTAACATTTTACAAGCAGAACAATAAATCTTTTCAAAGTTTGGGGAACTGGGCGAGTGGTGGGTGGTGTGGTGAAGTTTTTTGATTTTGTTTTGTTTTTGTGTTTAATAGGTGTATAGGAATATAAAGTGAGGTTAACAAATACAGGTAGTTTGGTCTCATGAAGGTATCATATGTCACCTGAGCATCAGGGAAGTAATGCTCTACAACACCCAGATGGGCAGGCTGAATTCTTCAAGGACAGCAAGGACAGACTCAGTAAAAAGAAGGAAGAAACTGCAGGTCTTGAATCTTAATCCTGCTTAAAATGCTGAATGCTGTAATTGTGTTACCTGTTGTTGCTGGCAGTGGCTACAGAGGCAGAAGATGTGAAGATTCACATGTGATGTGGAAAATGATGAGTACGGGAGAGGAAAACTCCCACAGCATACAAACAGTAACAGAGCAATGAAAATGCATGTATAGAGTAAATCATGCTATCCCAAGGTTAATCAAGAAAACCGTGGAAATGACTGAAGATGTGTAACAAAACACTTCAGAGAAAAAAAAAAATTATTAAAGACATGTTTTAAAAGAAGGCAGGATTATATCAAAAGGCTTTTGATTATTTACACCTTCTTGCACTGAGTCTATGAGAGATGTGTCATGCTTTGTCTCCTACCCGGGCTATGTAGAAAGAGCAAAATTACACCCCCAGTAATTTGTCTCCCATCAAACGTATGGTTATACAGAACCCATTCCTCATTTACAAGTGACATTTCACAGAGAAGTGACTTACTGAAAAGTAACCTCTTGAGAAAATAGCTTCATGATCACTGATCTGAGTGTGCATAGGCACAGCAGGCAGCTAAAAGGGTGTTATTCAGAAATATACCTTATTATTTAAAACAAATAAACTTTATGCCATATTTGTCATTGTGAAATATAGCACTATTTCTCCGACTTTTGTTTTTAAGTAGTATTGTGATAGCTAGTTAGGTATATTCCATTCTGTAGTATTGGGCTGTGATTTATTTGACTCAGACAAAATGTTTAAGTTTTTTCATGGATAGCTCTCACACACGCTCTCCCCCCTCATCTCAGGCCAGCTGTGAGGTAAACCTTACATAACTGCATCATGGCAGTGACGTTTGGCTTTGCACAGAGAACGGCAGCTCTCATTTGTATCAAGACTACAGCCACTTTAATCACCTGCATTTTACTGGTATATTTATGTGTATGTTTAGATTAGACCAGAGAGCATATTTTATTCATTATGAAGAAATTAGAACCCAGGTGTGATATTTCAGTTCTTGCCTGGAGTTACAGTGTGTCTCTATTTGCTTCCAGTAAGGTGGATGCTTTCCTGAGGGAAATCCTGCTGAAAAATCAGGACCTGCAGGTATTTTGCCTCCAGTCCTTTGCTCCCAACCAGATCTCAGGCCCCAGCCGTTCCCTTCTGTGAAAGCATTTTGGGGATCATGTAGCCTCACTGCCCTGATGGAGGCAGAGTACATAGAGTGTGCTCCTTGCACCTTGGTACACTTTTCTTCAGGAACTCCAGATGGGAGTGCTGGTTCTTTCCTCAATGAAACAAAAATTAAATTTTTAGTTGAAAGTGTAGCAACAAAAATGTACTTGTAAAATAAAATTTAAATCACAATTCTAGCTAAATTTTAAAATGTGTTTAACGGTCTGTTAAATAATATTTGGCAGTGCATGGGGGGCTGGATCTTATAGCTGTCTGAGACTACCTATTGTTGCTCTTTTATGAGTTCATCAGCAAGCTGCTCCCTGGCCTGACAACATAATGCCTGTCAGAGGAGCTAAAGGCTGCAATTATCCACGTAGATAAGTAAAGCCATGATTTCTGAGAGGTAACCTGTGTGTTATAGAGTCCACAACTGATACATAAATGATGCCAAGGACAGACTGATTAGCAATGTATTTTTGCACTAGCATGTTGCATCTTCTAAGTTCAAAATATTGTGAATTCAGGATGAAGAGTTCACACAACCAATGCATGGCTACATGGAATGCTCTTTTCAAAAAAGCAAAAATGTTATAATTCCTTTTATTTCAATTTACCCTATCAGAATCACAGAATCTAGAGTGCACTTATCTATTTCTCTTGAGCCATGAAAATCTCAGCCTAAAACTATTTTTAATAGCTGTAGGGTATTCTACCCTAATCATGTACTTCTTTCAAGCAAATCATCACTTTCACACACCTCTAAGTGTGTCTACAGAGAGGCAAGCACATGCTGCCGTCCTATGTTTCTAATTTCCCACAACAAGTGATACTAGAAGTTCCTGAGGCCTGGCTGTGACTTGTGGATGTCCTTTCCTCACTGCTGCCCCTACTTTGTTTTCTTTCATGTTTTTCGGTGTCCTTTCCTTAGGGACAAAGGCATTTACTTAATAAGCACTGAATTTAAGGAATCTGTTGTAACCTCCTCAAAGGGGCTGGAGCCCTGATGTATAGAAGCACTGATAGGTCCTAATTCATCCTCAATGACAAAGGTGCATTCATCTTTTAGAAAGGAAATTACAATCTAAATTTAACTGAAGTCAACAGGAAAAATCATCTGAAGAGACTGCTTAAGTGTTGCAAACTCCTTTGCTGAACTGTGTGGAATCTTACTAACATGTCTGGGGGAAAGAAAACCACTGATATGAGATTCTGACCATGAAATATTCACAAAACTACATTTCATTGAGAAAGATGAAAACACATGAAGATGAGTGTTTCAAGTGAAGGTGACTTGCTTTCTTTCTGCCCTGGAAACTTTTCTGGTGGACTAATAAATTCAGTGTGTGCATGTATCCAGGAAAAGTTTGCGTATGTGTGCATACACACACTGCACACACTCACATACCTGCTCAAATGAGTATCTGACAACCCTTTTGTTTCTGACAGGCAATGTCAAACTGGATACAGAGCAGTTGTGACATGCTTACATCTGGCATGCAGGTCCAGGCAGCTGACATGATATTCACATTCTGCTGGAATGAGGAACGAAGTGATTTTTTCTGTCTTGAGGAATCGATTTTTTATGGGAAGACCTTTTTCCACTGGGATCATACGTGCAGTCTGTAACATCTAGCACGAGTTCACACCTGAAAACTACTGTCAAGCATTTTGTATCTTGGTGCTGGTGCTCAGGTTTTCCATAAACACAAATACTGTGACTATCTTTCATTTGAACAGCACCTCTACTTCAGTCAGGGCTGCTATTTCTGCCAAGGAAACACAAAGGGCAATGAGCAATGCACAGGAATTGCACAATTGCTATAGAAATCTTCATGAGCTCTTGTTGAAGATAAAGAAACACCATGATCTTTTCCTATAATGCGTGCCACATTAGTTGGAAAGATGCTGAAGTTTCACAAAGTTGTAAATGTGTCCAATGCACGCAGTAGCCCAATTCTGCCTTTGGGAACAACAGTCTCCTGCACCTTCAGCAGCCCTGTGACTATGCATTTCAAACAGTGCTTTCCAAGCTCCCTCTGTTCTTCTCCAAGGCCCCCAGTTTGTGAAACTGAAGTAATTAATCATTTAGGGATGAGTCACTAGTAAAATTTTATCAATGCCTTTCATACCAAATATTCAAAACTGATCGTAGGTAATAGCTTTGCTTCAGCAGTGGCTCTTGAAATTCCCATGCCCGTGAAATACGGACTCCCTTGAGCACTGCCTGGATAAAGAATTTTGGTTTTTAGAAGTCATGTCAAGACATGCTTCATCCACAGTGAAAGATCACTGTGAATGGTTTTATCTATGTCCTTGAAAAGTTTTAGAGGACTGTGTACATTCCCACACGCCCAATCACTTCAGCAAAAGCAATTTTTTTTGTTTGTCCTGTGTCTGATGAACTTTAGGAAGAAAGTAAGTAACAGCAGCTGAAAACATGCTTGTCAGCAAGTACTGCTTGTATGAAAGTAACTCATAACTGTGCTAAATAAATTCCATTCTCTCAGTTTTTTCCTACTGTCCTCTCCAGTGGGCATTATATGATGAAGGCACGTCACATACTGGATATTATAGCCATAGCACTGTGGGGAGTTATGAACTCTGTTTCTATGGCCCGGGTGAGGGTGCACTCAGGGTGCTGCGCAAGGAGAACAAGAGGCACCTCTCAGGCTCTAGCTGAGACTTCAAGTCCTAAGGCACATGGAAAGACAGAAGGAGATGAGGTGGCTTGGCCTGCAAAGAGGGGTCTGCAGTACAGTCTAGGAGTTGCCTGCAGTTGTGAAAAGGGTGACTGCCAAGCCGGTGGGGCAGCAGCAACCAGTGACATGAGGCCTCAGTGTTGCAGCTTGCGAACTCAGGACGGGTATCCTACTCCCTAGGAGGGGATGCAGCACTTCACAGAGGGGTCTCCAACCTTACAGGCTTTAAAGGCTTGGCTAGGCAAAGCCCCACCCACCTGTCAGAGATATGGAGAAAGTCCTGCCTCAGACTGCATATCAGAGAAAATATCTCCAGGGTGCCATCCCAGCTAACACTTCTGTGACTCTCTGTATGAATTTTTGAACCATGCCACCACGCTTCCGACCTTAATATATTGTATATGTACAATGTATTTCACTTCCTTATTTAGAAGTTAAATTCACATGTTTTCTGCTTAAATTCACAGATGTTTTCTACCGTCCTCAGTGCAGGAGGTGCACAGGAAACTGATCCTTCTGCCCCTTCTCAGGACTGTGTGTGTTCCAATAGATGTCCCTGTGAGAGACACTTGCAGTCCTTTTAAGGCTCACCCTCTCTCTCTCACCTGTCAGGTCACAGTTGTGGAGCTGGATTTTAACACTCTGAATGGAGCTGAAGACAAATAATGGTACAGTATAGATGTAATTTTTCTTCAGAGCAGTGAGGTGTCTGCAACTAGGTGTCTCAGCAGCAGAATTCAGTCTGAGAGTTCATCAGGCTGTGACACAAATTTCTCAAGCGGGAATGAATCTTTTGCGTGTACTAGGGAAGAAAAGAGTAAGGAAAGAGGACATTATGAAATAGTGGCGAAGCATGTCTCTTACTTCTCACAAATCAGTTTGCACAAGATTTCTGAGATGCAGAAATTAATCTACAGGGAAAATGATGAAGCAAGATCACACCAAGCCACAGGTGGAAATACCATAAATATGAGCACAGAGAGAGTATCTGTATGTCTATTTATATCTGTCTATTTATCTTTCAATCATCTCACCATGATACTTTCGTAGCAACCTCAGAATTACAGTCCATCTAATGCCTGCACTTTGACCACTAAAAATCACTTTTACTTCAGTCAATCAGCTTTTTGCAACAACCACCAGCATGAACCCCTTTAATATAAACAAGCCATGGTGGTTATCTGAATGTGAATCTCTAAGTCTGCCTGCTTGTTCATTTACTTTAATAATTTTTATGGGTTTTATTTCCATGGGAGAGTCCTCTGTGAAGACATGTTGGCAAAATTTACAGGGCAGAGAGAGGTAAAAGAGTTTCCACAGTTAAAGGGGATTAATTAAATCATATTAAATATACGGCATACAAGAATAGCAGTCAGGGTCAGTGACAGGAACAAAGTGATGGGAGATGGTCTTTCATTAGCAAAGTAGTGATGAGAGAGAGGAGAAGAACATAGTGGCAAAGATATAGGAAGTAAAAATATCCCTTCAGAGAAGTGTTTGGCTCTAACCTGCCTTCAGGATTGTCTCCTAAAGTCATTTATTATCTGTTAAGAATCCCTAATCTCCCTTAGATTCTATTTTTGATGATGATTTTCACTTACCTGGCAAACTGATGTGGTTGTTTGCTACTCTCCTTGTTTTCTAGTGTTTTCAGTTTATATCTTCTCTATGATAATTTTAAATAAACACAAAGTTTTCAAATTAAATCCAGGTGACCTGTTGCCTTTCATCCTTTCCAGCAGGAGTACATTTGAATCCAATGCATTTTCTCTAGGACTTAAACTAAAAGCAGCAGGCACCTTCACAATGGAAGGTAACAATAACCCATCATTATTGATACCTATGCATTTTTCATGCATAACACACATGAGCTTTTTCAACTCCATCTGCATTTAAACATGTAACTGTCATCACAAATGTCAGCTGGTTCCAAAGGAAATTCCAGAAGAAAGAAAAAACAATCCTTTTTTCCATACTTTATCTCTGTAAAAAGAGATTCTCTTGTCTTTTTCCTCCTTATTATTAGCTTTGAAACAAAGAAAATTCTAGACTGATGCTTAGACCTCACACCCTTCTCAGAAAAGTCATCCTATTACCTTTCACAGATTGATACATGTGTGTTTCAGCATCAGGCTTTTTCTATATAATTTACTGCAATTTTTTCCTAAGTCGAAGTACCCCAGATGTGACACAAGGACACTTTAGCTTTAACCTTGTTTTTGCCTTGAGTTATTCTCTATCCACTACATAATTTTCTCTTTGGCTTTTGGTTACACTTCTTGTGTACCCCTACCTTCACAACAGAGCCGGCACAGCCGTTGCAGGGGTGTGATTGCAATGAGACACCTGCATTTTCTGCATAGTGTGTGCTATTAAGATGGAATTTCAATATGTGCAAAAAACCACCATCTCAGCTGAAGGGTATGGAAAAAACTCTCACTTTATAAGCAGATGGCTATTTTAGCTCTGGCTGCTGTCACTAAAAGGGTCCAGCAAATGTGTCTCTAAAAATATAGAGATTATTTTTCACATATAAATAGATGCTTTGAGAAATGAATACAAACCTCAGAGAGATTTTAACAGTCACAGGCACATGTAATGGCTTGCCTGTGGTAGTTGTAAGCCACCTTGCACTTAGAGCAAGCAGTAAGAATGTGCAGTTGGGTGATGGATAACCACTGACGAGCCACATGCTCAGCCCTTTTGCTCAGTATCATTTGTCTGTGTATCTGGCCTGAGTCTTTTGAGCAAAACAGAGCTACAAGCTTCAGTCAAAGGCAGTATGTCAGCCCAGACAGTGAAATGGTGAGAGCTAACTCCACCAAACCAAACTGTTCAGGCCCATAGTATACCCAGCCTTCAAAAACCTACATGAAAGTCTGGAATAAGCACAAGGCCAGTGGCTATCCACTGGTCTGTGATATCTCCTTTACAGAAAAGGTCAAATAAATCAACCAGTCACAACCTGAACTGTATTTTCATCTCTTGCTGTGGTTTACAAATCTGCACAAATTTTCATAAGGATATATCTCCAAGGTAATGAGCAGTGCTTTCTCCTGAGCAAGACACAGACTTCAATGGCAGATTAGTATTTGAGACTGCTTTTTATTTCTCAAACAACAGCAAAACTGTCAAGGAACTAAAAATGCTGCTCATTACAGGAACTGAAATAACCAAAATTCAAAAAATGTCCATGCTTGCTATTTTTATACAAAAATGCAGATATGCCAGGAACTCCTAAAAGTGCATGAGGGATTTTGCTAACACTTGTTGATTTATGTGGAAAGAAATGAAATGGTAGAGCCTTACAAATGCCTCAGATCGATACCGGGCTTGGCTTGCTGAGGCCCACAAAGGAAGGTGGGGTTAGAAAAAACAGGAGCCGCTGAGTCGTCTCTCTGTTGCTAAAGTGCTAGCTCATGTGTTTCTATTAACATCAGTAGTATTTTTAGAAATGTTCCATGTTACTCTTTTCACTTACCCTCTTAAAGATATTTGTTTTCTCTTGACCTATTGGCTGAACTCTTTTCATCTTTTACAGAAAAAGTTACTGACTTGTGGAGATACTACAGCTTTCCTCTTGATGTCTACTGACTGTAAACTCAGGGCAGCCTATAATTAAAACTGTGTCTGCTGTCCTTTCTCCAACTATCACTCTTAGTCCTTAACTTTTACTAGGCCAATTAATTTTCAGTGTCTTGTCTGGTGCAGTGTGTTCAGAGAGGATGTTTTGTGCTTAAAAATATTTTAATTAAAGGTTAACTCAAATATCAGGGTTTAACAGCCTCTAGAACTCAATTTACAGTATGTCTGACCTGACTAATCATGCTGTGGGCTAATTAGCAACATGACAGGCACAGTGCTGGCTGGGGGAATGATGGAAGAGGAAGGAGCTGTGCCCTGTGTAGGGAACCCAGTTTGCTCAGTGATGTTGGGAGAAGCACAACTTTGCTTGGGGTAGAAGTCAGTGTTGTGAAAGGTCAGGTGCAATGAACCTCATAGTTTAGCCTACTGTCTGTGAAAATTTCCTTCCTGAATCACCTGGGATTTTCTTTCAGCAAAGGCTCCCCTTCTTTCTGAACATCTTCTGAATTGATAAAAATCTGAACTTTTTCATAGGGAAGAGACAGTTTCCATTAGTTTCTGGACTGAAGACATTATTGCTATATCCACTTGGAAATGAGATGGCAGTTTTGGATTAGATCTTTGAAAGCATAAAAAAACCAGAAGCAGTCCAGAAAATGTAAATTTGCTTGGGATTGAAAATGGAATTACTAGAAAGGAGGATAGGACATATCTTCTTGTGATGCTGTGTAATTCCTGATGTCCCCACATGCTGGTTTTTCTGTGGAATTCTGTTTCCATGTCTCGATGCTGAAAGACACAGGTATGTGGGCAGAGGAATAACAGCTCAATGCCTGTTTCATCACATGCTGTGCCACAGGAATGTGAATCTCCATGTGACCTGCAGCTGAGCGTGGGAACTCCTGGGCAAAGGAGTAGTAGCAGGTAGGTGCAAAATTCCCACGGTAATGTAAAAGGCACTGAGCTTTTCAAACTAAGAGCCACTGGAAGCTGCTAATGACAAACCCAGCTGCCCTGGCTGACAACATCCTGTGCTGCCAATTCCTTCCAGGACAGCGTTCAGGGGCAGCTTCTCAACAGACTTACTCTGGCCTGCCCTGAGCACTGGATTTTGGCATCTGCCAATGATGGGACAAAGATAAGATGAATATTTGGTCTAGCACTTGCTATGCAATAACTTCTTGGAATTCCTTACCTGCCTTGTTTTGGTGTTTCTCAGCAGAAAATGTGTGTTCCAGAGACAAAGATTTTGTTTCAAAGAACAAGGCTGTTTCAAAGGACAAGAATAAATAATAGCTGAAACCTCAGTGAAATGTTTAGAATTTACTCTTAGCATATTTTTTCCTCAGCATCAGGGAGATGTTTTGTAACCCAGTTGAATGGGGCAGTCATTGGGAGAGCTCTCATTGCCTGCTTAGTCAGGCAAGTGGGAGGTTTCTCAATTCCTAAACACTTATGTTGTAAAAGCCTATTAAAAACTGTTCTAACACTTCTTAGTAAGAAAGTTTTCTCCACAAAGGACCAGAGTTTTTCAATGGGAAGTGTAAACCAACCATTCTCCCTTTAAGGAGCTTTTTCAATGCACATACCTTTTTTCTACATGCACAGTACTAGACTCCTAGCAGCTGAATTCCCCTCAGACATGCAAGTAAAAAACACAACCAGCCTTACACCAACAGCTGTGTAAAACATAGAATACAAGGTTTGTATTTTTCTCAAAAAATTGAACTTATAGGATAAAAAGTCAAGAATTTTGCAATGATTGTAAAAGGAAAAATAAATCTGTCCAGATGGAAAATCCTGTATTCCCCATGGAATCAAAGTTTCTGGAACTCAGCCTGCAGAGTAGGTAAGGCTATAACTCCTGTTACACTGGGGTGAAGACAGTTTACTATAAAGTATATTAATGAAGCTATCAAAATTGCAGTGTCATAGAGCCATATCAGGCTACGTTTATGGCAATGGGCACAGCTCAGGATTGGACATGAAGTGTGGACAGGGAAGCTGTTGGAATCAGCTGTGGATACTCAAAAACTGTAACTTCCTAGATTTAGCTAAAACTACTCTCAAATTGACAAGAGGAGAGGCAAGAGATGGGATCAGATGCTCATATCCTCATCAACATGTTTTCTACAGGCCTGGTTAAAGGAGGCTGCTATTTTCCTTTTGGAAAATTCCTAAGGGAGGGTGAGAATTGTAAACAGCACCTGCTTCAGCACCCGGACAGGCAAGGCAATCCCTGTGGAGTACTGCCTGCAATTAAAAGCCTCTGTGGCTGTTAAAGGGGAACTGAAATGGCTCTTCAACCTTCCCCCATCATCTGACTATACAGAGTACCCTGCTTTCACAGATTATAAGAAGCGGGGCCACACACCTTTTAATGGCTGAAGGTTACTGCAAGGCTTTTAACTGCAGGCACGCAAACTGTTGAGGCTCTTGTTTCTTACTGATGTGAGATAGGCTCTGGTGGGAGTGCATCCTGTGCTGACAGTAGTGAAGGTCACTTGAGCAGGCAGGGAGCTGACCTAGGAGTCCAAATCTTCTGGGATTTGCTGCAAGTGAGGTGGTGTATGGATAAGTCTTCTGCAAACACCATCAGGTTTGAATGCACAAATCAATGATCAAAACCTTGTTGGTGCATGACAAAATTCACTGCTACTGTGAGGGCAGGTGGCCAGCTGTCCACAGAAGCACAAGGCTATATCCTTGTCACTGAGATTTATGGTCTTAACATGATGTACTTCTGAACCAAAAATAGACTGCTGCCAATTGCACAGGAAAGAGAGAAGCCATAACTCCTAATGGAAGCAGAATTTTCTTCTGGTAACATTTTTGCAAGAATTAATGACGGTTTTCTAGACAAGTCTCTGGTGCAGTTACCTGCTCTTTTGGGAGCCATGCAGAACATTTTGTCACTGTGCTTAATGTCTGAGTACTGATGGTGTTTTATGTTTACATGCAAGTGGCCTTTGCTCCAAAGAGCTGATGGGCTTATAGGTGAACAGTGCAAACCTTTAGCTTTCCTGGTGAAGAAGGACACTCAGCTATAACGTTTCTCAGATATGTTGCGTGACCTTCAGTCCTGGTAACTGCTACAGTCTTCTGGCTACCTACAATATCTGTTTTTCTTTTATTGTAAATCCCTGTTTCCCCTTTTGGTGCCTTGTTGAACCTTATCTTTTCTGCTAACATGGAACTTACTTTGAAAATCTTTTTTTCCCCCTAAGATTTTAATTTTTTACAGCACTGGATAATTTCTAGTTTCTTATCCCTGTCATTGACTACATTTTACTTTTTATATATTTTCAAGAGATTTTTGAGATTCTGTGCTAGATTTTCACCTTTGACAAAAGCCCCTGTTAGGAAGAGTCTGTTTGGAGACTCCAGCTCCTTGAAGGAATGTGGTTTTTCCAGGTATCTACATGTTCCTGGTGGCCACACAACAGGGACAAACTGTGCTTAAGGATCTGTATGCTGTACTCTATCACACTGCACACTGCTCATTGCTAAGGGTTGTGGGGGAAGGAGGAAAACCGGGAAGATAGTGATAATGAGCAGGAGGAGGCCTGATGAAGGAGAGCTGACAGGTGATAATGACTGATATCATTAGAGTATAGATGAGGGAAGAGGAAGGAAATGAGGGTGCATCTGTTGATGGTCTGATACTTCTGCAGCAACTGGGTGTCTGGAGTGATGCTAGTCTTTGTTGCCTGTAAACAAAGAGGCCCCAAGGGACCACAGCAGCCATTGCTGATCTTGAGGGCAGGTGGCCTCAGGGGAGGAGGAAAATGGCTGAGTTCTGCGATGCCCTTGGCCCAGGGTTCCGTCAAGGAGGGTTCTCTTTTCTAAGAGAAGACTCCTCACTGACTTCTGAACTTTCCTTGGGCTTGCTGGTTTGATCTTTCTCCTGGTGGTATTTCTCTTCACCATCTGTGCTTGTTTCTTGCAGGTTGAGCTTTGTGCCTCTTCCTGTGGTGCATAGAGGCTAGCAGCCGGCTCCAGGGATCCAGCTCTCTTCAGGCTGATTCCTGGCACAGTCAGCAGAGGAGACTGGGGACGCTGTGCTGTGGGAACACTGTGCTGTACTCAGCCTCTCTTGCAGCCTTCCCCAGGCACCTGCACTGGCCTCTCTAAGAGGTGTGTTACATGGACCTGGAAGCCAGATCTGCAGCTGCTGTTGTCATGATTTTTAAGTAGGCCATAGGAATTAACTGAGTTATTCCTAGCTCAAGACTGTAACTCCTGATACATCCTTAAAGGGAAAAATGCGGAGTTTTGATATAAAACGTTGAAGTGAGAGCACTGGCCTAGAAAATTGCTCTATTGGTTACTGTTTTTTGAACAGGAGAGGTTTTACTGTGAATTCAGCTGGCTTCTGCTTCTAGCCATTTGATCTTGTTAGGCCCTGCCTGCTGAAGAGCTCTGTGCTCATAGTAACTACCTGCCCGTGTAGTAATGCTTGGACAGGGAGCAAGTCACCTCTCAACCTCTCCTTGACTAAATTGACTAGACTGTGCTTCTTCAGTAAATAGCTTCTCCTGGACCTCCTGTCATCCTCCTTCTTTTCCTCTGAGCTCTTTTCAATGCTGCAGTGTGTCCATCACAGTGGTTCCCAGCAGAGGTGTGGGATTCCACAGTTTCTCTACAAACACCATATATAGCTTTAAAGTATCACAGCCCTGCTTCTTCTCCTGATAGTTATGTGCTCATTGCTTGTTTTGTTAGGTGTGCTGGAAGGGCAGGGTCAGTGGGTTAACTTGCTTGACTCTGAACCTTTTTTGAACCCCATGTTTCCAAACTATTCCTGTATTTGCGTGTACTATAGTCTTCAATCCGAGATGTTACCTATAGATACAATGCAATGTGTTAGTATGAAATTGTCTTGCCACTGGAATATAGGTCTGACAGTAGTCATAACCTCATCTATTCACCAGTTCACCCATTCTGCTTCAACTTCCAACTTTTCCAGCTGTATGTTTGTCATCATCTAAATGAAAATGCATTAAATAGCACTGTGAACAGACTCCTTTGGCCCATCGGAGATACCTCCATTTACAATCTGTCTTTGTAACTTCAAGGTCTAACAGCAGGCAGACATCTGAATATGAATCTGCCAAGCTGATACGCAAAGGCATCTATGGACCAAGTTTATATTGGTGGGTAGGGATTATCCAGTACCTCATTGAAAACTGGCCTGAAAATTCTGCTGAAGTAATGCTTGGTAGCGATCCAGGATCTGCATACTTCTAAGTTCATTCCAGTCTTCAGACCATGGCCAGTCAGCTATGGTTGAGTAACAGTAATTTTCCAGTAGTTAAACAATGAAGTAGGTCATGGAGACATTATAAAAGAAAAAGAAAAAGATTTTAAAAAACTCTAAAAATTAAAAAAACCCAACCCCAACCCCCCCCCCCAAAAAAACCCCACCAAAAACGAACAAAACAAGAAAATGCAAACAAACAAAAAAATCCCCAAAACAACAACAAAACAACAAAACAAAACACAAAAACACAAAAAACCCAAATAAAAACCTGCCACCCAACCAAAATAAAACTAAAAAAACCCAAAACCAAAACAAAACAACCAAACATCACCCATCCTGGGTTTGGTGAGAACAGAGTAAGAGCTATGGTGTCTCTAAGGAAGGTATGAAGACAGAAATGCTGCCTTCCTAGGCTTGCATTTCTGTGCAAGACAGAGACAGAGTTTAGGACACTTTGTCAGATGCCCTACTGATCCGAGCTCCTTGCCTAGCTCCTGGGACTGCTTGCACCCAGATATCTGAGACCAACAGTGGTGGTTCGTTCTGTCCCCTCTGCCCTCCAGCTCCACCGTATGGGCATGAAGGACCCAACCTGGCCCCAGGAATGTTTTTCCCTCTGCCTGCCTCTTTCTGCACTGTGCACACAGGGTGCAGAGGGCAACCTGCAATTTTGGATGAAAGTAAAGGCTTGGTAGGTCTTGCAGAACTAAGCAGCTAAAAGCTTGCTTTGACGCAGGAAAGGCAGCTGGCATACTGGAAAGTTTGAGGATGAAGAGGGGCTGGAAAAGATAAACAAGCAGCAATACACATGGTGACAGTACCGTTTGAGGATCAGCAAGGATGCTTGAGCCTGTGTGGTGGAGCAGTAGGACATGAGGCTGAGGGAGCAGGTTAGATTGGTGGAACAGGTGCTTTTGAGCTGGAAGCTGTGTTGAAGGAGTGGAAAACATCCAGAAAATCTCATTAAATAATGCTGAATACGTAATTCTTTATTCATGCAAATGTCCCAAGAAACACTTGACAAAAAGAAGCCTTTCACTGTGGGAAAAGAGGGAGTCCAGACAGCATATCAGAAACTTCTGAAAAAACTCCTCCATTCCTTTCAGTGGAGAGAAATAAAAGAAAAAACAGATTCAGGAAGTGAGAGGTGAAAATTTGAACAAAGGCGAAGTTCAGTGGGTTTGTGCCATTGAATGATTTATATCTTCTCAGCTCTATCATGGTGAAGGTAATAAAATAGAAATTGGTCACCATGGATTACAGGGAAAAGATCACTGGAAGGTTACATGTGTGCTGTTTTTCTTAATGTATTTACTGACAGCTTCACTGACTCAAGAGATTTTGCACATATCAGTGTTTTTTATGATGTTTTACCTTTTATGTGACAGCTCAATTACCTATAAAGTCAATGCAAACAGTTAGTGCTTTTTTTCTCTGTAGACACTGGGTTTTGAATTACTGGCCATTGAACTGGGACCTGCTGGACTTTTATGCATGTGATCTCTTCACCTCTCCTTCCCACTGAGCTGTGGGTTGACAGCTATTTTTGTACTCAGTTTTACTATACCCGTCCTTCCTATACCTATCCAATGTGAGTTCCTCCACAGTGATAGGATATGCCTACTAAAAATGAAACTCAAACAGACTGAAATGGCTGGTAATTTCTCACTTGTGGAAACTGATTTCCAAGTAAACTTCACTCTTGTACTCCAGTCAGTGTTGGAAAAGCAAACCTAAAGAAATAATTTTTTAAAAATCAAAACGCAAAACAAACAAACCCCAATCGAAAGAAAAAACTAAAACCCAAACCAAATCAACCCCAACCCCCCAAAAACCCAAACCACCCCAAACAAACCAGCAAACAAAAAAAACCCCACCAAAACCACACACCCACACACAACAAAGCCCAGCTATTTATTGTACAGTATATTCTAAGGGCAGGAAAGAATACAAATATCTTTTTAGAAGATATTCTGTATCTCAGAAGCAACACAAACAGCCATATCATGTAGTAGTCTCTAAAGTGACTACTTGCTTTCCTTTGAAAGTTTGCTAAACAATCAGATAAAACCACAGCAACTGGCTGTGCTGCTGCGTGATTATGTCCCCTCATCACCCCCCAAAATACTGAATACACAGCTTTTCTACCCTTGAATTGGAAATGCCCCTCCCTACAAAATAGCCTTTGTTGCACGAGAGAAAGAAGGGGGAGGTGTCAGAAACAGCTCAGCGGTGCTGTGGAGAGCAGAAAATTAGTCATGTAGCTGAACTGGCTTCCGGCTGGTGGTCTGGCATCTGTCTGGCTCCAGCGGGACCCTGGGTGGGAGCGCTGCCTGCCAGGCACGCCCGCCAGGCACGCCATCCCTTCCCACGAGGCACCACAGCCCTCCCGGCCGCCCTGCCGTCCGAGGCACATCGCCCGGCTGAGTAACGTGAACAACACAAACAGCAGCACGGTGTTACCTCGGGCCTCCTGAAAACCCCCGGGCCGTGCTGCCGACTGACCCAGAGCACAGTCACAGAGAGAGAGAGACATACATTCTGCTAGTTTCAAGGAAAAATAAAAGATGGTGGTTTTTTCTGTTCTGGTTTTTTTTTTCTTTGTTTCCCTAAGCCCTTTGTTCTCTTCCAGCATGTTTGCCCTAGTTTAATTTGACAGACGTTTAACAGCAACATTTTTCTGCTTTGTGATATGAGCACTTCTACAGTAGAGCACTGAGTGAAATCACATTCTTCACTCCTTCTGTAAGTTTTCAGCTAGTTTTTATGAATGCCTGGGTGAACACTAATTCCTAGAAAACAGAGAATCAGAGCCAGGCTCAGCAGAAGTTAAATTCTTTTCCCCCCCAGTGGCTGCTCCTCTATTAGTAGTATTCCCCTTGATCTTGTCACTCTACACTTCAAGACCCACTAGACAATTCCCTGTGGCTGATTGACAAGAAGCGAATACAAGCACTTTAGTCATCAGGAAAAAACCCAAACTACTTGGTCTCCAAAGAAATATGACTCACCTGGTAGCACAGACGGCAGTAGCATTGAGTTTTAACCTCCCTTCTAAAGCAATAGTTCCAAATATGGCCTGAGTAATACAGTAAACAATTCAGCAGTGCATGATTTATTTTATTTTTTTCAGTGCTCCTTCTTCTTCCAGAATGGTAGTGAGACAATCCTTATTTCCTATTCTTGAGCTTCTCAGTAAAATTTTTCCCTTCTTCCTGAACTCTGGATTTATGGCAAACATTTTGAGAATTCAGTGCTTAAGACTGAGACCTGTTGACTAGACCATCAATCATGTGGCCCTGTTCTCTTGTGTTTAGTGCTTCATGGCTTTTCTGGATGAATATAGTTTGTAATTAAAAGTTTGGGAGATGATTTTGTATGGAGAAGGGTGCTTTGGGTATCAAACCTGTGAATTTGACACTTGTCTTCTTTAAGTACCTTAAAGAAAAGAAATTACACCAATAATCACAGAAAATTAGCACAAAGGTAAAGATTGTACTCCAAGGAAGAGTTAGAGAAAAACATCCGCATACCTTTGCAAGTGGTACTTTAAAAATTAAGCTGGCATACTGACTGTGAACTCTTCTTGTGATAATTAGTTTTATTTTTGCTGAATAATGTTCTGGTACTAAAATGGAGTACAATTCTGCTGTGGCTTTGGAAGGACAGTCATGGTTTTGATGTATTAATATTCTAATACTGAGTAAGACAAAATCTGTAAAGGAAAAAGTGCTACTGCAGTATGAGTTTTTGGCAAGAGAAGTATCATCCAAATTGTTGTTCTTAACACACAATGAACTTATATAATATTTTAATTAAAAGAAAAAACATGTGCTAGCAAAGTAGACCTTAACGGTCTTCAAGTTGAGGAGATTGAGTTTGTGAATGAGATTATGGTCTCAGTAATTAATCTTCAATCTGATGTGATATTTTTCTTCTGCATCTGTGACAAATTCAGTTGTTCTAGGCACATAAATTGGCTTGGTGTCCACACATAAATGCTGAAGAATCAGTGACAAGCTGATAAAAATAGTGGTTGCAGCACTGGTCCAGAAATTAGGAAAGCCAATTTTAATATCTCACTCTGCCATAGACTGTCTCCGAAACCTTGAACAGACCCTTAAAGCTGGGTAAACATGAAGTGATCTATGGTACGTGATCTGAGCTGCAATACTCTCACTGATGTAGCCATCCATAGGGCAGGGCCAAAAGTTAGTCTGGCATAAGGTAATTTGTATTTGAATGACTTATTGCCTTCTCAGTGACAAATATACCTTATGGGTAAGAACAATAGTGTTCATGGCTGAGATTCTCAGTATTTGTCAAAGCTGACCTCATTTCCTTCTGTGGGATCAGAATCAAGGTAATGAAAGCTGGCTTTGAAAATCTAGCTTTACAATGTCATTTGAACGTTGCTGCTACCATCAACTGGTTTGTTTGCAACAGCAACAGTAAATGCTATCCACATTATTTCTGTGATTCCTATATTGTTGTTGTAAGAATATTGGGAGAATAGAAATGAATAATTCCACAGAAAAGTTTATTGGTTTACTACCTGGCAGTATTTGTTTACAGATTGTAAGCGGATATGCCAAAGAAGTCAGCCGTGTGATTTATTGAAACATTTATTACCTCAGCTGACTTCACCTGAGCACAGATGTGTTTGTGAGATTTACATGTAGGCAGGAGAGGAGCTTGGGGAAATCTTGGTTGGTTTGTTTGTTTTTTTTTAAATGCACAGGGGGGGCTGGGTTTTGTGTGAAACGGCATGTTTGTTTCAGAGATTCCCTTCCTGATACATAATCAGTCTTCTCAGGAGACAAGAGCAGTGACAGACCTTGCTGCTGTGACTCACGTGACAGCTCTGTAACCCCATGCTTTCCACAACCTGGGAGTGAGCTGTCACTCCAGCATTTTCTGTGCTTGTAAGGAGTTGGATTTCCTGGCTTCTTTCCTCCCAAGTCGCAGCCTGAGTCCATCTCATGTAGTGCTGTCACCTACTAGTCCTAGGCAAATGGTGGGTTGGGTTAGTATTTCTCTTGCTGTTTCACCCTGGCTGTGCTGATTATAAATGAATCTACTTCTAACACGTAAGGGTGGAGCGTCTCCCAAGGTCAAGGGTCTGCTTCATTCCACCCCAGGGTAATGACTCTCCCATTACATTTTCACATCTTTCATGCTTCATTTTGCACATACAAGTGCTCACTTTCAATGAAAGCTAAGTTACTTCCCTGTTGTAGAATTGAATTTTAAACTGCCTGCAAGATTTTTTTCATCATCTCAAATCAGAAGAAAGAAAAATTATAACAATATTTTTCAACTTATTAAATACACCCATGAATGTGACCCAGTGCAAATATGGCCTTTCACCAGGGGCAATAAGTTTGCAGCGACCTTACCAGAAGGTCAGATGGGATGCAAAACTGGCAGTGCTTGCTTCAGGCAAGGGCAGATGAAGGTTGCACACACTCTCTTGACTGATTTATATCTGGCAACAGGGAAGAGGATTCATTATAAGAGTGCTTTCCTGAGATGCAGGTGAGCTGTTGGGGCCCCTCTGAGGTAATTGCTGCACCATGTTGTATGTCACTAGAAGAAACCTGAGGGCTAAGGATCATCAAATGATAAACTGATAAGAGATAGAAAGCAGTGTCACTGCTATGAATGTGTAGGTTGTAGGATATGGGACCGGCCTGCGGGTACAAGTACCCAAAGTTATCATGTCCCAAAGCTCTCTTTCCTGAAGTATCACAAGAAAATCTGATATTAAAAGAAAAGAAGATAGATAAGAAAAAGAAAAGATGAGAAAATCTGTTATTAAAGAGACACCCAGGATTATAAGATACTCTGGTTGCAATGACATTTTCCTCATGCAAACGGTTAAAATGCCACATGCAGAAAACAAATTAATTCTCAGCATCAAAAAACAGGAAAGCAGTAGTAATTTTCTTGAATTAGATGAAAAGATACAACAGAAAATATCCTGGTAACATAAGAGGAAGTTCCCAAATTCTTAATGAGATATTATTTGTCTCAGATGATAATACTGGCAAAAATTGTTAACACATTGAATTAGCAAGAGTATTTTATAGCTGGACTAGAGGACCTCCAGAAGTGCCAGCCAGTCCCTAGAATTTTGTGATTCATTTTTGCCTAGTGCTAAAGCTGCTATTAACTACTCCTGTTCCCCTCCTTTCCTTGTCCCCCCCTTCCAAAATAAACAGATTTGATAGTCACATCTATCTTCTGGGTTTAGTGAGCAATTATAAATTAAACAGAAATTTTGAAAAGTGATAAATAACATTTTAAACTTAGAAATATAGGACCTGGAAGGAAAACCAAGGCTGAGAACAGTGAGTCAAAGCAAGAAGACTCAAAATGAGATTATTTATTCATTGAAAAATGCATCAGAATATTTCAACTATAAGTTGGGGAAAATGAGACAGCCCGAGAATGGCCTGGTTGGTAAAGCTGAGGCCAGAGGTTTGGGTTTTTTAGAGAAAGGCAATGTTCCCATGTGGTCAGAGGGCATCCCACTGAGCCCCAGCCATCTGCTTTATTTGTTGCTATGCCAGCCTTTGAGATACTGACCTAACTGTTTTGTTCTTTCTCATCAACTTGTCAGACTGGCCACATCCAGGTAGGGGGAAAACTCCGATGGCATGGCATCAGGGATCCAGGGCAGGTTGACCTGGTTGGCCCTTGAAGCAACAAAATTGCTGTTAGATGCAGAGGTCTTCCCTCCAGTAAAGGCGTCACTGGGATGGCTGGAGAAAGAAAGGGCGAATCCCACCATGCCATCCATTAATGTGAGTTAACTGCATTGCTGCTCTCCTCAGTGCTGCTGCCAACGCTCAGTTAGGATTTGTTGCAACTGTATAATGCCAGATCTTAACCGAGGTGATAAAGGCAACCAAGAGTAAAATCAAACATTGCCTTTAATTCAGCATTTTCACCTGTCAAAAAAAATGAATGGTTCCTCATGGGTAGGTGCTGATTATAGGACTTGCAAAGGAATAGATTGCACAGGATTTCTAAGGAATTTCCTGATTGCTAGAGAGGCAAATTCTCATGGAACCACTTCTGAAGTTACTGGGACCAGAGGAGCTGGGGTTAAATATTTAACTTCTTGCTGATGGTACTGGTAGTATGTGAGAGTTGTCATTTTCCTTCTTCTCAGAAAAAAATACAAATGGCTTTAACAGTCTTGATAAAAATGTCACCCCAAAGCAAGTTCAGACACTTGAATTCGTGATTTCTCCCTGTCCAATCTCTCTGAAAGGCCACCTGTTCTTTTATAATTTCTCAATTTTCCAGGATATTTTGGCTGTGTTGGCCAAATGACAAACGTCTTTGCACGAATCCTCTGTATACTGAAAAGAGGCAGAACGGAAGTAGCTGTAGTAACTAGGAAAACTTCATCTCCACTTGTTGGAAATAGATCCATGACCTGGAATAAATACTGCACAGAATTAAATTTCTTTGAAAAGCTGTCCACAGCAAAACAGACAGCAAGTCTAAGGCAGCAGCATTCCTTGCAATGAGATTTTTGTTGTGACCATAAGTCCATGGTAGTGATTTTACAAAAAAGAATATGAAGGAAGAGGACAAAAATCAAAATGACATTCGGTTATTCTTGATATTTACAAGGTATTTTCAAGGAAAAAATTATTAGTGGGAATTAAAATAGGAAACACTGAAATGCATCATTAAATTTTAAAAATCAATGCTAATAAATAGTGAAATGCTAAAAAGGATCATGCAAGTGATTGATGCAGGCCTGGCACACCTC
>WAAE01003050.1:0-10087 GCA_013400495.1 Nicator chloris
GGGGGTAGACTGGAAGGGAACTGGGATGGTGTTCTTGGGTATTGGGAGGGACTGGGAGAGATCATTGGACCATACTGGGAGTACTGTGCATCACTGGGCCATACTGGGAGCTCTGGCGGTCACTTAGGGTGGTCATTGTGCCGTACTGGGATCACTATGCATGACTGGGCCATACTGGGAGCAGTCATTGGGCCATACTGGGAGCACTGGGCATGACTGGGACATACTGGGAGCACTGGGAGCAGTCACTGGGCCATACTGGGAACACTAATGGGGTTGCTGGGCCATACTGGGAGCACTGGAGGGAATTTTGGGGAGTCCCTGGGCCAAACTGGGAGCAGTGGGGGGGTTCCCTCGGGGCCCCCTGCCTGCCCCACCCCCTCCCAGTATAACCCAGTTCCCCCCAGTAAGAGGATCATCAACCTGGGCCCGGTACAGACGGGGGCCCCCAGCCCTGACCCGCCCCCCGGCGGCGTGCGCGTGGCCTGTGCCCACTGCGGGGGCCCCTTCCTGGTAAGCCACGCCCCTTTCTGCCCTGCCCACCCTGATCACGCCCCTGTGACCATGCCCTTTTGTGACCACACCCCTTCCCTCACAGTGGGCGGAGCTCCCTGACCGCTCTCTGGCCCGCTGCCCTCACTGCCGCAAGGTGTAAGTGAGGTCCCACCCTTTTGGGGGCGTGGTTGTGGCGACCACGCCCCTCCCAGGTGTGGGTGTGGTCACCCTGGACGTGACCACGCTCCTCTGGCCACACCCAGGTCTGCAATTGGCCGGCGGTTCCCACGGCGACGCTGCCTCTGCTGCCTGCTGGGAGCGCTGCTGATGGGCGGGGCCGCAGCCGGATTGGCGGTGAGGGTGGGGCCTGGGGGCGGAGCCTGATGGGGTGTGGTCAGAAGAGGGAGGGCCTCAGGTGTTTATGGGGTGGGGTCTAGTGGCAGGTTTTAAGGGGGCATGGCTAAAAGCATGCAATTCAAGGGGTGTGGATTAAATTGGTTGGGCTTGAAGGGAGAGTGGCTGGGGGATGAAATAAGGTGGAAGGGGTGGGGCCTTAGTGGGGGTGTGGCCTAAATGGGTGGAGCCCAGGTGTGTGGCCAATGCTTGGAGGGGTATGGTTTCAAGGACGTGGGTGTTAAGGGTGTGGCCTAATGGGTGTGGAACAAGGGGGTGGGACGTAAAGGGGCATGCAGCAGTCAAGATGGGACAGGCTGTGGTTGGGGGCGTGGCCAGCAGAAGTGACCACGCCCCCATGCCCCGCCCAGGCTGGGACGTGGTGGCTGTGGCGCCGGGCGCGGTGGGTGCCAGCGGCGTGGGCGGTGCTGGGGGCGGGGGCGGGGGCGTGTCTGCTGCGCGCAGCCTATTGGGGCTGCGTGCGGGTCAGCCAGCCCCTCCCCCCGCGTGCCTGACCATGCCCACTCACCTGGGACACGCCCACTGGGACACACCCCACCCACATGGACCCATCCCACCCCTGTGGGACACGCCCCTTCATCATGGGACACGCGTTTTGTCATGGGACATACCCATGGGTGGGGCCGTGTTATGACTCAGTCAGGATGACATCATGCGGCCACACCCTGTTCGCTATTGGACAATTCAGCCACTTCTGGCCTTGCCCCTCCCCCCAGCATGGCCCCACTCCCTCCTGCATGCCTTGGGCCCTGCCCCCTTGTACAGAAGCCCCACCCCCTGTACAGTCCTATTTATTTGATGGCCACGCCCACCAAAGGCGGCCTTGTATGTAAATAAACCCAAACTCAACATTTCACCCTAAAATTCACCTTTATTAAAATAAAATGGGAGGGAGGGGCGGACCCTTAGCGGGTGGGGCTTTGGGAGGGGACTGAGGGAGTGGGGCCTATTGGGGTGGGGGAGGAGTGGGAACTGGTTTGGGGCAGTTTGGGGAAGTTCTGTGTCCGAGCATCAACAGCAGCACCTGAGAGGCCCAAGTTTGGGCTGTTTTGGGGAAATTGGGGTAAAACCGAGAGCAAGACACCATCTGGGCCTTGGTAACATCGTCAGAATATAATTTGGGTGGTTTCAGATCGATTTCGGGTCATTTGGAGGCAATTTCGGCTTAAGTTAAGGCCGAGTCAAGGTGGGTGACGCAACCTTGGCCTTGCTGATGTCATCAAAACCCTATTTTGAGTCGGTTTTGGGAATGATGCCATCTTGGTCTTGATGCCATCAACACCCAACTCTGAGTAATTTTGAGTGAATTTAAGCCAATTCTGGGCTGATTTCAAGATAGTTTTGGCTCAACCCAACCCAGCATAAGTTCGGCTTATTCCAAGCCTGTTTTGGGCCATTTTGAGCCAACACACGTCCAATTAAAAGCGGGTGACGCCACTTTGGCTGTGACGGCGCCATCCCAGTCCAGCTTTGAACCGTTTTGAGCGAATTTAAGCCAATTCCGGGCCGATTTCCAGACAGCTTTGGCCCAACCCGACCCAACTGAGCCACCGCCGCCGGCCCGAGCCCTACACGGCCAGCAGGGCGGTGATGGGGCAGTGGTCGCTGCCGGCCACGGTGCTGCGGATCTTGCAGTCGCACAGGGCGCCCAGCAGCCGCCGCGACAGCACGGCGTAGTCGAGCCGCCAGCCCACGTTGCGGGCCCGCGCCCCGCCCAGGTAGGTCCAGAAGGTGAAGGCGCCGCGCGCCTCGGGGTACAGGTGCCGGAAGGAGTCGACGAAGCCGGCGGCCAGCAGGCGCGAGAAGCCCTCGCGCTCCTGCGGCGTGAAGCCGGGGTTGGAGCGGTTGATGCGGGGGTGGCACAGGTCGATCTCGTTGTGCGCCACGTTGAGGTCGCCGCAGAGCAGCACCGGCTTCTGGGCGTCCAGGCGCTGCAGGAAGGCCAGGAAGGCGGCGTCGAAGCGCAGCCGCGGCTCCAGCCGCACCAGGCCCCGGCCGGCGTTGGGCACGTAGGCCGAGACCACGAAGAGCGACGGGAACTCGGCCGTCACCACGCGGCCGTCGACGTCGTGCTCGGGGTCGCCTGCGGGGGACTGGGAGTGACTGGGGAGCGACTGGAGGGAGCGGCGAGGGGACTGGGAGTGAACTGGGAGCAACTGGGGAGACTGGAGTGGATTGGGAGCAACTGGAAGTGAACTGGGGGGACTGGGAGAGGAGGACTAGGAATGAGCCAGGGCCAGCTGGGGCAGGAGTGAGAGGGGACTGGGGGGATTCGGGGAGATTTTGGGGTGCAACTGGGGCTGGCTTCAGGTGGATTTTTGGGGTGATTCATGGGTGGATCTGGTGTAGCTTTGGGCGGGGACTTTGAGGCAATTCTGGGTTGATTTTGGGGTGGATTGCAGGGTGTTTCTGGGGTGATTTCAAGGTTGGTTTTAGGTGGATATTGGGGAGGATTTGGGGAGGATTTGAGGTTGCACTCAAGGTGATTTCAGGGCAGATTTTCGGGTGGATTGCAGGGTGTTTCTGGGGTGATTTCAAGGTTGGTTTTAGGTGGATATTGGGGAGGATTTGGGGAGGATTTGAGGTTGCACTCAAGGTGATTTCAGGGCAGATTTTCAGGTGGATTTGGGTGTCTTTCAGGGAGATTTCAGGGTAACTTGGGGATGATGGACTTGGCGTGGTTTTTGGGTGTTTTGGGGCTCTCACCGATGCCGTAGGTGACGTTGAGTGGCTCAGTCTTGGCCAGCAGCCCCACGCCGCTGTAGCCCGGCCGGTCCTTGGCGCTGGACCAGAACTGGTGAGGGAGCCCCGGCAGCGCCCGGATCTCAGCGGGCACGGCCGAGACCGCGCACTTGGTCTCCTGCAGGCACAGCACGTCTGGGGCCTCCTCCTGCACCCACTGTGGGGACCCCGGGTCAGACTGGGAATCCCTAAATCAGACTGCATTGCACTGGGCAGGGAGTACCATTGTGCTGGGAACCCCAAAATGCACAAGGAACAACCAGAAACGTCCAGGGGAACCCCGAAATCACACTGGGGGAGCACCCAACATGGACGAAGGACCCCTCCAAAATTTGTGGGGTCCCCTGTGTGTCCCCCCAAACCTGTGGTGCGCCCCTCCCACCCCATAAGAGCCGCCCCCATCCCCACAAGCCCCTCCCAGACTCACCTGGGCCCCGCCCTTGCGCACCCAGGCCCGCAGCCCATCCACATTCCAGGAGGACACCTTGAGGGTCCAGCGCCGCCCCTCGGGCGTGGCCTCGCGGGTGGGCGGGTCCTCATACAGCGGGGCCGGCGCCGCCTTGGCTGCCTTGGCAGGGCCGGGCCCTGAGAGAGGAGGGGTCACTGGGAGCACTGGGAGGGGGAGAGTGGGGAGTAGGGGAGGGGCTGGGGTGGACTGGGAGGAACTGGGAGGGGCTGCTTGGCATGGACTGGGTGATACTGGTTCATGCGAGGCTATACGGGGTGGTACTGGGTTAAACTGGGTTAAAGAGTTTTATACCGGGCTATTTACGCTGGGTTGTGAGGGGTCACACTGAGTTTTTCTGGGCTGTAGCGGGGTACAGAGTGTTCTAATGGTCTGGACTGGTCCGGACCGGCCCGGACTGGTCACTCACCGGCCTCGTCCCCGCTGCCGCTCTCTTCCTTCTTCTTCCCGCGCTTCGGCATCGCGCAGGCCCCGCCCACAGCGCACTGGCCCCGCCTCTCTGGGTTCAAGCCCCGCCCCTGCACAGGGGAGGGAGGCCGCCATCAGCGCGAGCCCCGTGGCCAATCAGAGCGCGCCGGATCCTTGCTCCCCACCTCCCCACCAGAGCTCAGCCAATCAGAGCGCGCCTCCCCCCCCCCCACGCAGCGGCAGCCAATCAGCGCCCGCCGCTGCCACGTGCGGCGCTGGGGGCCGAACCGGGATCGGGACCGGGGCTGGAACCGGGGGCAATCGGCTCCCAGGGGGCCCAAACCGGGGCCCAAACAGCGCCCGGTGCCCTTCGTTAAACCCGCCTGCTGTGCCCCCCCAGCAGCTGTCAATCACCCTCCGCAGTGACCAATCAGGCCCCGCCGCTCTCCCGGTTACACCCGCCCCTTCCCCCCCCCCCAGCATCCACCCCAATCAGCGCCCGCCGTACCTCAGCCCGCGGGACCAATCAGCGGCCGCGACGGCGGTGCGCGGGACCAATCAGCGGCCGCGGCGCGGGGGGGGGCGGCGGCGGGAACGGCGCGAGCGGCTCCGCGCGCGGGAACCGTGAGGGGAGGGATGAATGGAGGGGGAGTGGCCGGAACCGGAAACACTCCGGAGGGGGTGGGGAGAGGGAGCGGAAGTGGCGTAGCGGAGCGGCGGGAGAAGCGCCGGGAGGAGACGCGGCGGCGGCGTGACGTAACGGGGGGAACACCGGGGAGCCCGGCGTGACGTCATGCCGACCGTGCTGGGCCTGGAGGGCTCCGCCAACAAGGTGGGCGCGGGGGTGGTGCGGGACGGCACCGTCCTCAGCAACCGCCGCGCCACCTACGTCACGCCGCCGGGACAGGGTGACGTCATTTTCCCCCCTCCCGGCCCTCCCCCGGCGTCCCCCCGTGGTGTCCCCTCCCCGCTGACCCCTCTCCCGTCCCCCCTCAGGGTTCGCCCCCGGCCCCACCGGGCGGCACCACCGGGCCGTGCTGCTGGGCCTGGTCCGGGCCGCGCTGCGCGAGGCGGGGGTCGAGCCCTGCGACCTGGACGGGGTCGCCTTCACTAAGGGTAAGGCCGAAAACCGCCCCAGGAAACGGCCCGGGACCCCAGAGCCGCCCACGGACCCTCACAAACCCCCACGCATCCCCTATAGAGACCCCCACAACCCCCCAGAGATCTCCTGTACATCCCACAGATCCCCTGCAGACCCCATAGACCCCCAGAGATTCCCCCATACCCCCCAAAGACCCCCCTCTGTCTCCCTGTGGACACCC
This sequence comes from Nicator chloris, assembly GCA_013400495.1. Taxonomy (NCBI): domain Eukaryota; kingdom Metazoa; phylum Chordata; class Aves; order Passeriformes; family Pycnonotidae; genus Nicator; species Nicator chloris. The sequence continues at coordinate 5,848 of WAAE01003050.1, forward strand.
CAAGCCTCCCCATGGACCACCAAGAGACCCCCCCCNAATTGGAGGGTTCTGCAGGCTTTTGAGGGAACCCAGGGAGGGTTTGGGGGGGGGCTCGGTGGGGTTTTGGGGGTTCCCGTGGGACTTTTGGGGCATCCTGGGGGAATCTGGGGCTCCCAGATGGGGTTGGGAAGGGTGTCGGGGGGATTTTTTGGGTTTGTGACCCCAATTTTAGTGTAGGGCTCGCCATGGTCGGGGGCCAGACCATTATTGGGGCCCCGGGGGGGAATTGGGGTGTCCCGGGGGTGGAGTTTGGTGGCCCCTGGGGGTTTGGAGGGTTCCGGACCATCCCACCTGCTCTGGAGGGGGGGTTTTGGGCTGACACGAGCGCGGTGTGGGCAGGCCCGGGCATGGGGTCCCCCCTGGGGGTTTGGGGGGTTCCGGACCATCCCACCCGCTCTGGAGGGGGGATTTTGGGGTGACTCGAGCCCGGTGTGGGCAGGCCCGGGCATGGGGTCCCCCCTGGGGGTTTGGGGGGTTCCGGACCATCCCACCCGCTCTGGAGGGGGGATTTTGGGGTGACTCGAGCCCGGTGTGGGCAGGCCCGGGCATGGGGTCCCCCCTGGCCGTGGTGGCGGCCGTGGCGCGGACCCTGGCGCAGCTGTGGGGGCGTCCCCTGCTGGCCGTGAACCACTGCGTGGGGCACATCGAGATGGGGCGGCTGCTCGGCCCCGCCCCCGACCCGCTGGTGCTCTACGTCAGCGGCGGCAACACCCAGGTATCGCCGCGGGCAGCCGCCGTGTCGCGATACCGCGCGGGGGCGGCGGGGGAACGGCCGATATCGCGAGATGTCGTCAGGGGAGAGGGAGGAAACGGCCGATATCGCGAGATGTCGTCAGGGGAGAGGGAGGAAACGGCCGATATCGTGAGGGGAAAGGGAAGAAATGGTCGATATCGGGCAGTATCAGGTTGGAGGAATGAGGAAATGGCTGGTATCGTGAGCTGTCGTAAGAGGGGGGAGCAAGGAAATGGCTGATATCGGGCGATATTGTGAGTGGGCAGCGAGGAAGCGGCCGATATCGCGAGATACCGTGAGGGGAGAGGGAGGAAGCGGCCGATATCGGGCGGGGGGAGCGAGGCAGTGGCCGATATCGGGGGGCAGTGTCACCATGGTAACACGACATGACGTCACCCGGTTCCTGCAGGTGATCGCCTATTCCCGGCAGCGGTACCGGATCCTGGGCGAGACCCTGGACGTGGCCGTCGGGAACTGCATCGACCGATTGGCCCGGCTGCTCCAGGTGGGCCACGCCCTGCTGGCCACGCCCTGCTGGCCACGCCCACACTGACCCCGCCTCTTTCCCTGCAGATCCCCAACGCCCCAAGCCCAGGCTACAACGTGGAGCAGCTGGCCAAGAGGTGACCCCAAAACTGACCCCAAACCACCCCCCGGATCCCTGAAACCCCACGGGAACCTCTCAGCATCCCCAAAACCCCCTAAACGCTCCCCAAAATCCCCTCGTGGGACCTCAGGGGCCGCCGGCTGATCCCGCTGCCCTACGTGGTGAAGGGGCTCGACGTGTCCTTCTCGGGGCTCCTGTCGCACCTCCAGGTACCCCAAAATCCCTGGCCGGGGTCCTTGGAATGTGGGGGGATCCCCAGATTTCTGGGAACTCGCCCAGAATCCGTGTGGGGACGCCCAGGTGTTTGGGACGTCAGGCCCGCCCAGTCAAGTCAATGGGATGGCGGCGGGGGTGCCCTGAAATCCACCTGGGAGGGCCCTAAAAAGCCCTGAGGGGAACCCAAAATAAGAGAGGGGCACCCTAAAACCCTTTTTCTGTGCCTTCCAGGCAGTGACCCCCAAATTGTTGGAGTCAGGGGAGGCAACTCCGGAGGATTTGTGCTTCTCCCTGCAGGTGGAGGGGCCACAAAATGGGATCTGGGGGTGTAGTTAGAGTTTGGAGGGGGTTAGTAGGGGTTTGGAGGAGATTAATTTATTTTCAACTGGGTTAATTGGGGTTTGGAGGGGGTTAATTGGGGTTTAGGAGTCATTAAAGGTAGTTTGGGGGTCGTTCACGGATTCAGGGTGGATATTGTGTGGTTTGGGGAGTCATTTTGGGCCGTTAATGAGATTTTGGGAGTTTTTTAGGGAGGGTTTATGAGGATTTCAGGGTAATTAATTGAATTTGTAGGATTCTGGTGGGGTCGTGGGGTGACGTGGGTAGTTTTGGAAGGGTTGGTGATGTAAACGGACATATTGGGGGGGTTTGGCCAATCAATGACAATTTTGGGGTAATTTTGGGTCTGGGAGTGGGGTTTTGGGGAGACGCGAGGGGACTTTTGGGTGGGATTTGGGGTTTCGTGTGACTTGGGGACCTTTTTGGGATCTGGGGCAGGAGACGGCGTTCGCGATGCTCGCCGAGGTGACGGAGCGGGCGCTGGCGCTGACCCGGGCGAGGCACCTGCTGCTCGTGGGGGGCGTGGCCTGTGAGTGGGCGTGGTCACACCTGGGTGGGCTGGGAGCTTTTAGGACCCCAATTTTGGGGGGTGGGAGCCAATTTTATCGGGCAGGGAGCCATGCCCAGAGGGTGTGGTCACATGTGGGAGAGGCGTGGCCATACGGGGAGGGGCAGGGACAAGTGGGCAGGGCCAGCTCCATATAAAGAGGGATGGGACCCCCATTTGGAGGGCAGGGGAGGAGCCAGGGGTTCAGCCCTGCCCACAGCCACACCCACCACACCTGTGTGCCCAGGTAACCACCGGCTACAGGAGATGCTGCAGACGATGTGCAGGGCCCGGGGGGCCGAGCTGTGCCCCACAGATGAGAGGTGAGGGCGGGGCCGCCTCTGTGGGGTGGGACACACCTGTGGGACACACCTGTGACCTTTGACCCCGGGTTTCTGCCCCCAGGTACTGCATCGACAACGGCGCCATGATCGCCCAGGCCGGGTGGGAGATGCTGAGGGTGGGGCAGGTGACAGAGCTCAGCCAATCAGGGATCACACAGAGGTCAGGGGGTGTGGCTGTATGGGTGGGGCAAGGTGGGGACGGTCTGACCTCTGACCTTTGACCTCTGGCTTCACACAGGTACCGGACAGATGAGGTGGAGGTGACCTGGAGGGATTGAGGTGACCTCACCCAAAATGGCCACGCCCTCTTAATAAAAAACATCCCCATCCCTCCCATCTTCTGGCCACGCCTCTTTTCTTGTGGATGATGCCATTCAGTTGGTGACTTTGCCCATCTAGAGAGGCCCAATCAGCTTCTGACACTCCTTGTCTGTCACCAGTGGAACCGTGCCCTCTCACTGTCAATCAACAGCTTCAAACCACGCCCCTTGTATTGGGTTACATTCAAATCGTCTCTGTCAATCAACAGCTGCAAACCACGCCCCTTGTAGTGGGTTACATTCAAGTCCTCTGTCAATCAACAGCTATAAACCACGCCCACTTCATTGTTTACGTTCAAACCCTCTCTGTCAATCAACAGCTGTAAACCACGCCCTTTGAATTGGGTTACATCGATGCCCTCTCTGTCAATCAACAGCGACAAGCTCCGCCCGTGCCTCATTTCCATACTGTACCGTGAAGATAATGGCAGCCCAGAGGCCAATAGGATTGGTAGGCGATGATGCGTCCGCCAATAGGAGTGCGGGGGGCGTGGTTTTGCTGAGGGGGCTGGCGGGTAAATGGGTGAAAGGCTTAGTATGTGAGGGGCCGGTGAAGGGATCACATGGGAGAGGTATCGGAGCGAAAATGGCGGCTGTGAGGGAAGGACGGTGGGGTGGGGTGGAGTGTGTGTGTTTGTTTGTTTGTTTGTTTGTTTGTTTGTTTGTTTTTCGATTGCGACGTGGTTCCCGCTCGCCATCCCGACCCGCGTTCCCCCCGTCGCCGCCAGGCGCAGGCGCTCGGGGTTTTAGCGGTGTCGCAGAGCAGCCGGCGGCTCCTTCTTCACCCGACGGAGCAGAGGAGGCTTCGGGGCTCCACCGGATTTTGGGGGGTCGCACAAATGTTCCGGGAGGGGCCGGGGGGACGCTGGGCCGGGCCGGGGAGCTCCTCGGGAGGGCTCCGGCCGTCCCGGTTCCGTCCCGGCCAGACTCCGTTTCTCTTCCCTCAGGCCGAGCCGCCGGCGGGAGACGGCTGCTGGAGGATTTCTGCTGCATACCTTGCTTTTCTGGGGCTTGTTTACGTGTTTTTTGCTTAACCTGAAGATTCTTCATTTTCCCTCACGATTTGTCTCACCCCCCCCCCCCCCCCCCCCCCCC
>WAAE01003051.1:0-61839 GCA_013400495.1 Nicator chloris
CCAGCAAACTTCCCACATAGATGTTGGAAAACTTTTTAGTGTTTAAATAAAACTGCCTGTTCACATAGTGTAGAATATAAAAACCATCTACTGAAAAAAAAATATACTGTTTCCTTTATCTATTAATGCTACATTTTTAAAAATTGGTCCTGTCTTTAGAGGCAGGCATATTTGGCCATGACTAAGACATATATTCTGTGTGCAATTTCAACTGTATGTTTAATACAAAGAAAAAAAAGTTTCTTAACTCTACAGTTTAAGAAATATACTTTGAAGGCACACTAAAATAGGGAAAATACGGTATACAAACACAACTTGCACAAGCTAGTTGCAGACAGAGAGGGGAAAAATATTTGGTCTTTCTAGGTCATTCATCTAAAATACTTTTCATATGTGCTGAAGGAAAGTGGACATAAGTTCCAAGAAGGAAAAAACAGCAAGAGAGATATTCAGGAACATGAAAAATATCATGGATTTGTCCTGTAGTCCTATATTGTTATTAATAACATTAAAAAAGAAATTGAGACCTTAGACTTCATTTTTCTGAATTCAGGAGAGATAAAAAAGCCCATAGCCTATCGTTTAATATTTTGGTTTGTATTTATGGCATACAAAACAACAAAACCCTCTCATTGCTCCTGGATCACAAAGGGCCTCTAAGGAGAAGCAACCTAACAGAATAAATCTGTTCTTAAGACAAGTTTCAAAGAAGGGAAAAAATTGACAGCTGAAATCATTGGAAGATGTTTCTAATTCCTAAGAAAGGATGCCAGAGGTTTGTAAATTCTTCATCTTGCTGTCTTATACTGTTCTTTATACAATACTATTTGTGGCAGTACATATGAGTTTAATTTTTTTCTTCTTTTTCTAGACACAGATACCCTTGGCAGAGTGAAATTACAAGTTGAAGAGTTAGCTAAGAAAGTAAATAAATCCATGATCCATAGATCCATGCTAACTACTTTTTCTGCCTTTTTTTCTGATACTATCGTGCATTTATTCTCCCTCTCCTACAAAAAGAAAACTAGCTATTTTGCTCATCAGTTGTTCCAGCACTTTTTAATTACCAGTAAGTTCCCAACAACACTGAAAATAAAGTACAGGTCATAGTAGCCTGTGTATTGTTGTGGCTTTGCTCCTTGGCAATAAACAGAAAGCTTATTATCCTTCCTATCTTTTGGAGCTCTTCAAGAACCCCTTAATGTCAGTTGCAATTTTTCCATCTAGAAAGACAGCTCTCAGATATTTAATCTGATACTCAAAAAAAAAAAAAAACAAAAAAACCAAAAACCAAACAAACAAACAAACAAACAAAAAAAGCACCATAGCAAGTGTAAAAAGTAAGGACAAATAAATTCTAATACTTCCAACTATGTGTTTAGTACTGGAAGAATACTGGAAATAGAAGTTCTGCATAATTGTGGGAAAGTTAAAAAACCACTATCTGTTTTTAGTATCATAACTTTAGTATTGCCAATTTCTAACAACTAGCAGGACAAAAGAGCTTTATTAAGTAAATGTATCATAGAAATTAATTCAGAATAATGTATTTGTGGACCTATGTAACTATGGTCAATGCTGGCAAGGCACCTCATGCAATTTATAATTTAGATAAAATACTGCCATCAAATTCCAGCATTTCTAAGCCTGACAGAGTTAAACCTTAAAGCCTTCTAATTTTAAATCAGAAAATAGTGACACCAAATTATAACTTTTTTTTTTCATAAAAAGGATAGTGATGCTTCATAATTTAATTTGATTAAAAACCAACAACAAATAACTCATAGGATACTAAATCTTGGAATACATATTGATATGATTTCATATAAAATTTCATATTTAAAATATTCAGAAACAGTTCTAAGGAATTTATCTTATATATTTCCACCAGTTTTCCTATAGAGCAGTATTTTTTTTGTGCAGTGTATCATTTACACAGTGGCAAAGCTTTGGGGGCTCATAGCCTTGGAAAATACTGACAATCTGAAGAAGACATGTCAGCCTTTACCATTAATCCTTCCTTTAAGACACGGAAAAGATTGCCTCACCAGTTGTTTATTCTCAGTATTTGTAATAGTGTTACTCTTACATTGTAAATGATAAAACTCTCACTATTATTATTACCACAGCAGGACTTAAAATGGAAATGTCCTCTGCACCCCACAAAGCCCAAGAGTGTCAATTTTCAGGCTGTGAAGGAAGCTTAAATTTCTTGAAGTATTTTACCCTTCTATCTCTTAAAAACCCAAGATGTGCCCAAAATTTTAGCTTTTCTTAAAACAGGCAGAAGCAAGAAAGGAGAGGGATATAAAGAGAATTAGATGCCTTCCTGTCACTGCTCTGAACAAAGACAAGTAATAGCTTGTATGAAACAAGCCTTAATTTTTGTTTAATTAGCAAGTTAAGAAGCATGGAGTTCCATCTGTTTTGCTAGGGGCTGCAATAAATTCTGCTTCTTGGAATTATGAGTCTACAAACAAATTCACTCATTCTACTGCAATAGCCACCTAATGCCAAAGGCTATTTTGACCTAGAAAAAAAACCTACTGTCTTTATGGGTCCCAGACAATTTTTGCTTTAAGCAAGGAGGTTTGGAGCCAGCTGATAATTGGAAAGATAAATCCCACACAAGCCCTTTGACAATGAGTTGCATTTTCTGCCCTCTGTAAGTCATCCTTGGCTAACAGACTGTGGCAGCTTCTGCATCAAAGACTAAAGCAGGAGATCCTAAAGAATTCTAGTCCAAGCAGCTCACATCATAAACAGGGCTTTTGAAATATCTGAGATAGTGAGGAAAGGTTCAAAATTAGATTTGGAGGAGGTTTTTTTTTTCTTATTGAAGTATTACTAGGCCAGTATATACCCAGACTGAAAATTTGGGGTCAGTGTAGTTTTCTACTCTGTAACAGACACTGACCAGTTCTTCTTCTCTTTCTGGACAGGAACTCCCTAACTTCTTTACTAGAAGTCCTTGGATCCTGCAGTTACATACACTTGGTTTCTTTGGAAAAAAACAGTCATTGTTGCTCAGACCTGGTAAAATATTTTCTAGACCACTCCTTATCTAAATGCATTGCATTTGTTTGCTACAAACTGCCCAACTCCACTGCTCTAGAACCAAATCATTGAAGAGTTTAAGAACTTAGTAGATCCATACCTATATAACCTCACTGTGCAGGTCATAGCATTTGTAAGGTGCTGTAGAGCAGTACTGTAACCACCACAGATGGTTTGAAACAGCAAAAAAAGCTCCAGTCATCTGCTCTTTCTAGTTCCACTTGAGGGAAAACTTACTTTTCAGAGCCATAGGACAAAGGGTGAGTTGCCTCTCAATCTGTTCTACCTGATATATACTACTAGTTGTATTGTATTTTTAATTGTATTATTTAATTGTATTTTTATTCAATGGCTACACTTGCAAAATTTACCATCTTCTTCAGTATGGAGTCAAACAGCCTGGCAGAAGCGAGAAAATTGTGGTGGATTTTAACTTTCAGTACTGTATGGTGAAATCTGTAACTATTTTTACAATGAGGCTTTAATAATAGAGGTAATGTTCATTTCCCATAACTAAACTGCTCCTTATATATTGTTTGTTCAATACATTGTTACTTGAACCCTGCAGATGTATCTCTCCTAGTCACTTTAGAAAAGTGAAAAATGACACTGAATTTCAGAAATAATATGTCTAATTTTCATTCTTACAAACTTGAGTGAATTCCTTTAACAAAGCAGCAGTCTTTGAATTTAGTATCTCTCAAGAATAGAAAATCGAAAGTTTTCCTGTAAAATTTCTTCTTCAAATTCACCCCTATAGGACCTCTTTTTATCCAAAAAAGGACAATAAAGAAGTTATAGGGCTGGCAATTTTAATACATGCAGTTTTTCAAGCATACTACACCATCATCTATTAAGTCAAGACTGATCTATTGATACGTAAACTTTGACATAATAATTTTGTTTTGCTCTCTCAATTCTTGACAGATCAAAACCATTACATCAAAACTATTTTGAAAATTAAGCATACAGAAGTTTTCTTCAGTAATCTAAATAAAGTAAACGTACCATAGAGACAGCATTCAAATTTAAAGCAATTCTACTACAAATATAAATGAACAGTATTTTTAAATGTATTAATTAATGGAAGGTGGATATAAAAGCCAAAACTACATCTGTTCTTCATTGGAAATGCCAGTCTTACTATGGTTGTATGCACATTTCATATAAAAATCAGTGAATGGTGTTTATTTCAGTATAAACCAGTAATTTTACCATGTCTGTATCACACTCTCTAAAATAAAATTACGCAAGAAGGGATCATACAACCACACATCAAACCTTGCTACACAAAATTTTCATGAAGAATAACCTATTCCTCCTTAAATTTTTAATATGTAAAAATATGATCTAAGTTTAAAAACAAACCAAATACTGTAAGTAAATCTGATTTGACCAAAAATCAGCACATAAAAAATTGAAGATAATCATCCTCAGCTGCTCATATAATCTTTGAAACAGGTACTTTTACAGTAGTTTATATCCTTTAACAGTACACACAACAAGGCTGGTCTACCTGTCAGCAGGTTTACAAGTCTGGGTAGAGCTTCACAGTATACATATAGAATATCAATTGAGATGAACATTGCCCTGGAAGTGAAGGTAAAACATCTATATTGGAAAGATGAGTGCTGAGAGGATCCCAAAACACTGAAAAAAAGAAGGGAATCTGTATTTCCTTTGATCTTTATTTGATCTTTAATCCAAATTTATTTTTGAAAAGAGAAAAAATAGAGCCGTACCTTCACTTAGCAAAAAAATGTGTCTTAGCTGGGCTCACCATTTCTAAAATGCATATAATTGAAATTGTTTTAAATCTCGCACACTACGCACAGACAGGTATGCACAGTAAATAAAATATTAATGTCAACAAGCCTGCTAGGTTTCTCATGGCCAGATAAATTCACTGCTGAATTTTCTGAAGAATCTCAAACCTTAGTTTATGCAAAATTTTCAGAGCTGTAATTAAACCCTGTCAGGAAGTAATATAACACTGTTATTTGGAAGAAATTAGGTGGAAGAAAATAATGGGTTTGACTCTCCATTCTTACACTGGTTTTGTGCTAATGTGAGGTGAAAATCATAGCTAACGTATCTGGTTTCCCCAAATATGCAGAACATATGGAATGAAAATGTTCTTATTATTTCTTCAGTAGATTATGAGATCCAGTCATACCGTACTGTATATTCAGCTGCCATCTGAATATATACTTTTGTCATGTTCTATGAGATGATAAAAGTGCTGTAACTATATCAGAACTGTAAGTGGAATAACAGCAGACTAAATGGTGATAAAGCAGCTGGTACACAAAATGAGTGGGACTTAAATTTGAAAATATCCATATCCTTTTTTTGTGTGAGAGAGAAATGTAATCCAATTTGTGATTTGGATCTCTGATGCTGCAGCTGCCATAGGAAAGCTTCCAGCATATTCTTCAACCATACTACTCTGCATTTTAGCTTCTCAAGATCAAAATAATGCTAATTGTCTTCTTGGTAAAATCCTCTCTTGAATAGAAACAATTCCTTTCTCTAAGTTCTTCGTTTTACAAGAACAGTGATCTTCAAAAGAGCTAGTTTTAGTCCTTTGCCCAATTGCACAGATCTAGCAGATTTGTTGCAATTTTGTTTGGTGAAGAGGGAGTTACCAGAAATTCTTTCATAGGTGCTGACTTGTCAAAGGCAAACATATTTGTTCTTGAATTATTGGTCAACACACCTCATTCCCTTGTTCTGGCTACCTTTGGGAAAAAAAAAACACAGACTAAATGCGATTTTCAAGTGTTACAGGTGCTTAATTGCACACTAATTCAAATTTCCTCTCAGTTGCTTAATTGCTGATTTAGATTTAGATACAGTGGCATTCTTGCTTTTTTAGTGAAAGCTGTGACCCAAAATAAAAATCATGACAGTAACTCCTTGAGCATCTGGCCCTTGGATTTTCACCTTACAGCTTTGAAATCCTTCTTCATTGATGCATAGTCAGCTAATAGATCTTTTCTAGAAACACAAATCAAGAATTTAAAAGCAGTTTTCTGAAATCTGGCATTCTCAGAATGAATCACAGAGAGGAATCATGCTAACAAACCCATCAGCTCCTACCATATGCTGATTTCTCTAGCTTGTTTAAGGTCAGAGGTCTCCAAAAGTTAGAAGTCTTTAAGTGAAGTTTGCTTCACTTAAGTAATAAATGAGAATGATGAGAAAGAATTGCCAGGACAGTCCATTGTTTTCTGGAGAAAAGGAAGATAAGCTCTCTCTCCAATCAGATTTCTATACAGCCTTACCCACTGATATCCTAAAAGCAGTAAAAAAGCTGAGGAATAAAAAAGTTCTATTTATAGAGCTCCCAACTAATCAGATAGCATGAAAAACAGATCCTGAAATATGCAAGCATTTGACATAAATCATATTCCTACCTACAGGAGCAGAGGTGTGATAAAAGACCAGCACACAAGGCTGGACTTCTTCCTGGACTCTATTTCAATGACATATCAAGTGCTTCAGCTGCAGTTCCACCCTGACATTAGAATTTCATTAGTTTATTATCTTACTCAGATGCCACAAAATAATCAGCCTTTGGCTGGTTGTACGTACGCGAGACTAGATTGCCATACCCTCAAATTTGTCTGGAAAAACACAAAATATTTTATGAATAGTGTCACTAATTAAATAATACTCAACACCATATTTAAGCTGTCTGTGACAGCTAATGACAGCTGCATAGCTGTAAGAGCTCATGCTTTCTCAGAGATATTTTTAAACTCTGGCTGCTGAAATCCCTCAAAATTACAAAAAAACCCTCCTACTCTTAAAAATTCTTTCAGTGCTCCAAAGATTTCTGATGCCCTACCATTTATAACAGATTCCAAAGTGCTACTTTTTCATACTCAAATATATGTATATGCACACAAGCACATATTCAAATTCATGTATTTATACTTGATTGAGAAACATTTACAGGGCAAAAAATAATCCAGTGAAAAAGTGACTACATAGGTACTGTGAGAAAGATTTCTCAAGTGAATTCCTCAAATATTGCAGGACAAAGATTATCAAGACATTTGAAAATAAATGTTAGGAAGAATCAAACTTCTACAGTATCATCTCACAAACATGCTGAAGTACTGGCATACTTCATGTGGTTTACCATAAAATACAAAATAGGTATTATTTTTAAAGAGTCAGAGCTCTTGAAGGCATAAATGGATTCATTTACCATTGACCTAGAAACTGCTCCAAAACATTTCTGCTGAAATGTCAAAACATCATTATGGCACTTCACGAAAAAAAGCTCCAAAGCAATCAAACAATTAAACTACACAAGTGTTGAGGTGAAGGCAGAAAATAATTGACAGCAGCAACGTTTCTCTGTGCTGCTAAGCCTAGTGACCACACAAACTGAGCTACAGGTGCACCTGCAAGCACCACTTCTCTAAAAAAGTATCTGACAATTGATAGAACATCTTTACTGATTTCACTTAACTTGACAGAAATTTTTTTTTATCATAAACTGGATAGATAGCAAATTTACAATCTGACTTTAGTCCTGTGAAGATACATGGATGCTTATAGTAAAGGATTAGGAATAAATACCTAGAAATCAATAGTCTGTCATATTGATGGGGGATTTTTTTTTCTTTTTGCAGTGTTAGGATCTTTATCAAGTTAGTAAAATAAATCATTTTACTGCAGAAATGGACAGAATAAGAACATGGATTTTTCCATGAGCATTTTTTTTCTTTCTTCTTCTGAATTGCCTTTTCTTCTTAAATGCTTAAAATACATTAAGTATAATATTGCTCTAATAAATGCCTTCACAATTACTCTAGAGACAGAGTCACAGACCATACCAGAGTCATGATGATTTAATTTAGTAATTCTGATTGACTGAAAGAGTCAACTGCTCTTTCCCCAGAAGGTTGTTTGAAGAGAGAAATTCTCGGTACAGCCCACTAAACATAAATGCAAACAGGATCAAGAGCTGGTGTTAAAGGAAAGCAAAGAGGTGATGCAAATTGCAGCTAAATATAGACTATTGGGGGGAACATATATTTTCCCTTTATTCTCTATTTTTAGCAATAACATGTAAAAATTCTTACAGATAAACCTTGCATTTAAGTAGAAGATGCCTGTATGAAGAGGGAAGGGCATTCAAATCCAATGAACTCTTCCATTTGCTGAATAAAAAAGATTGCTATTTTACAAAGATTAGAGATTAAATTTGACACTAATACATTACTGATAGTTTTATGCTTCCAGAGGTGTAAGCTTCCTTCTAAAAATTGCCTTTGAATAAAAAATGATAAAAAATCCTAAGTAATGGAAGGAGAGTTGGTTTCAGACACCTGTTATGAATCTCCTCACAAGCCAAAAGAGAGAGAGAGAGGATGAAACTTTGCCCAAATCTCAAACTTGCAGTGGTATTGGGCTGCTCAAAAGAGGGAATTCTACCAAGTTCCCAGTCTCAGGAGATGGAACATACACACTATTGTCATCAGAGGTGCTGATGTGATTTATTTGAGACACAAATGTTGATGCTGACATCTTTACTTCAAACAACAGATGTATGTGTGTATTTAGTGTAAGTTACTAATTTCATTCTTTTGCTGAGCACAGTTTAGCAGATATTTAGCTTTATGCTTTGCTGTTCATCACAGTGCTAGCCAATCTATCCAAGATTTCAGGCCAACAGAGGCCATATTATGTTTTCAAACCTTACAAGATACAGAATCATAGAATCAACTAGGTTGGAAAAGACCTCTGAGATCATCAAGTCCAACCTATGAACTTAAACCACCTTGTCAACCAGACCATGGCACTAAGTGCCACATCCAATCTTAAACACCTCCAGGAATGGTGACTCCAACACCTCCCTGGGCAGCCCATTCCAATGCCCAGTGAACCTTTCTGTGAGAAACTTCTTCTTAACATGTAGCCTAAACCTCCCCTGACATAGCCTGTGCGCTCTTGTCCTATAGCTGGTTGTCTGGCAGAAAAAAAACAACCCCCACCTGGCTACAGCCTCCTTTCAGGGAGATGTAAAGAGTGACAGGGTCTTGCCTGAGCCTTTTCTCCAGGCTAAACATCTCCAGCTCCTTCAGCCGCTCCTCACTGGACTGGTGTTCCGCACCCTTCACCAGGCTTGTGGCCCTTCTCTGGACACGCTCCAGCATCTCAATATCCTTCCTAAACTGAGGAGCCCAGCACTGGACACAGCACTCAAGGTGTGGCCTCACCAGTGCTGGGTACCAGGGAACGACCCCTTCCCTGCTCCTGCTGGCCACACTATTCCTGATCCAGGCCAGGATGCCATTGGCCTTCTTGACCACCCGGGCACACTGCTGGCTCGTGTTCAGCTGCTGTTGACCAGTACCCCCAGGTACTGCCTGGCTGGTGTCCAGTCACTCTATCCTCAGCCTGTAGTGCTACATGGGGTTGTTGTGGCCAAAGTACAGGGCACAGCATTTGTTCTTGCTGAACCTCACATCATTGGATTCAGCCCATGGGTCCAGCCTGTCCGGGTCCTTCTGCAGAGCCCTCCTACGCTCCAGCAGATCAACACACACACCCAGCTTGGTGTTGTCTGCAGATTTCCTAATGGTAGACTCAATCCCCTCATCCCGATCATCAGTAAAAATATTGAACAAGACTGGGCCCAAAGCTGATTTGTGGGGGATGCCACCAGGAACCATCCACCAACTGAATGCAGCACTGTTCACCACCACTCACTGGGCCCAGCCATCCCGCCAGTTCTTAACCCAGCAAAGGGGGCATTTGTCCAAGCCATGGGCTGCCAGCTTTGCCAGGAGTATGCTGTGGGAGACGGTGTCAAAGGCCTTGCTGAAGTCCCGGTAGACAACATCCACAGCCTTCCCCTCATCCACCAGGTGGGCCACTTCATCATAACAGGAGATCTGGTCAGTCAGGCAGGACCTGACCCTTCTAAATCTATTCTGTCTGGATCTGATCCCCTGGATGTCCCCTCAGTGTGATCACACTCCACATGATACATCAAAGCTGTCCACTGAGTCAGTCTGGAACCCATGTTCCCAACTACACAAAACAATTTCAATTACTAACCTGAAATAACTTACTGTGTCTACTACTAACATAAAAGTGTGGGAAAGAAAAGCAGTATCCATAACAATGCAAAAGAAATCTTTTTCTTTGCTTTATCAAAATCATACTTTAACAGTTTTTTATTTGCTCAGAAATGTGAGATGCTAGTAATAATTTTCTCCACATAATATTTATTTTTGTAATAGAGTCCTAAGAAAACAATGAAACACACTGCAAACAGCATGCATGGAAGAGATTAGTCTGAAGTGACTGTATGACATTAGAGAGTCAACATAGTCTTTATCAGTATAGTTGTATTGACAAAGGTTAGCTCAACATTGGGCAGCTTATGGTCCGAGACTCCTTCAAATACGCTCTCCCAGAACCTGATTTGGGACTGACAAATCTTGGCCCTTACTCTGAAATGCTGTTTATCAGGTTCTGCCATCAGAGAAATCAAGCCTACGTTAGTGTTTTGTTTTCTATCAGGCAATCTGAAGCAAAATTCCCTATTGTCTCAACTCAGTTTTGTTTGCATCGTGATTTCAGAGTGCCTGGATACCTCCTGGATAAAATGAAACAGAAAGATGACCTGTGAGAGTGAGTCTGATGCTTTCCATCCTTTGTGGATGTACAGCCTGAGGACGTGATGACCAATTCCAAAACAAGTTCCCTGTGGATGACACAGACATGTGATCCTCCTCTTTTGCTCTACAGATTGACTTTTACCCTGCCACACTACCTACTAACGGAGACATAAACGCAAGAATCCAGATAAAGTACCTTCCCTTATTCCTTGGTTAGGCTCTGAGAGCCAGCATGTCCCCAAAGATGACTGCACCCTCAATGCATCTTCAGAGCTACTGACATCTCCTCCCCATCCTTCGCAAAGCTTTGTTCAGTGCCAACACTGATGAGGCTGATGGTGTAGACAAAGTCATTCCCCACACTGTGCCACCATGATGCATACAGAATACTTTATTAAAAATATAAATAAAAATTAATTTATATTTTTTTAGACCCATCAGTAGGAGTAACACATAGGAGTATGCACTCTTTGTCATGCAGAAATGTAAAATTCCTCCTAGTGTAAAAATAACACAGAACACTTAAGTTTCCATGAATCATTAATTCCAATTCTTCCAGTGAAAATACTGAATCCATATTCTTCTCATTAGTTTACATCTTTGAGTGAATCATAGTTCAACTGAATTATGCCAGCTGTCACTTTAAAACAATCCTAGCCTCATAGTCCTCCATAAATGTTCTGCTAAGCATCACTGCCAATTGAATATTGAATTAGACAGGAATAGATGAGGCAAAATAAAATTTATTTACTAAAATCACTTCTAAGAAATTTAAGATTAAAAATATTGTGATATATACTAACATTATTGCATTCAAAATGAAAATACACCTTATAAATAAAGGTAAAATTATTTACTTTAATGCTTCTATCACAGTAATTTCCCCCAAAAAAGACAAATCTATAGGCATAGTTCCTCATAACTTCCTCAGCAAAAACTTTATTCACATCTCAAAGTATTTCAAACCATTAAAATCACTTAAGCACTTTGTTGCTTGCCTTCAATCATGGGATAGTTCAACATGCCAAGTATTTTGAGCTTTCTACCTTCACCTGCTTTCCTTCCTTGCTTTAAGACAAATGTAAGCAAAAGAAGAAATTTTTGGGTAGATCACCCACCTTTCAACATCATATGACAGCTGATGCTATTGATAGTGAATAGATTACAAGTATCAGGCAGGTAGCAGATGCTCTCGCCTTACAAATTTCTAAACAATGTATAAAAAGACCCTGAGGATAAAGTGCTTTATATAAAATAAAATTAATACTGTTCTAGGATGGTAGCGACCCCTACTTGGTCCACTGTGTAGCAAATCAAGAAGGCAGTGTCAGTATGATCTGGATCTGAGAAAACCACTAGGAATATATTTGAAATGTACAATGAAATCAGCCAATTACTTACACTCTCCTCTCAGACAGGGATGGGAAAGTTTCATCAGTGCTGCATAGCAAGATCGGTAATATTCATCAAGGGAGAAACCTTGCTGTTTCCAACAGATTATCATCACAATTTATACAGGATGTTGAGAACATTCCTCCACAGAGAAATAGTCTGTGCTCTCTCAGAACAGACTATGCCTATATTGTTCCAGTTTTCTCTATAAAGCATATTATCTGAAACTCTATACAGCTTATATTCAGTTGGACTAACCGATACCAAACCAACACACATTAATGTGTAACAACCCTCAGTATCCTTACTAGACTGGAAAGCACCAGTACACTTCTTTATTTCCCATGCAAATTATGGTAAAATAACCCAACACTGAAAGCTCTTCTGAAATTGAGTCAGAAACATGGTTTCTAGCTATGATTCAGAAACTGTACCATGATCCTATTTCTGGAATAGAAGGAAAGCACTCCTATTGCTATTCCTCCTACTGGCCCCCTGCTTTTATTGGTCACATCCACTCAGCTGCAAAAGAAACAGCAGCTCTGGTTTAGCTCCACTGCTTCTGGAAGAAAAAGAAAAGGTACTTTCTGACTTTATCTCATTACATTGCAAAATAGAAGTGGCCACACTCTATATGACAGGAATTCCACATAGGAAAGTTGCACTGACTGCTCTACTTGGTTACTCTTTCATTTCAACAGATAAAATACGTGAAATATTATGTAGGAAAAATATGTTTTTATGAAAAGCAAAAGCAAAATATACATAAATATTTACTTAAGACAAAGACTTTAAGCTCTATCTTTCTATTTTGTTGTATCTATGTATTTAACGATCTTGTATTCTTCACTTACTCTAATTATTGTATTTTTTGACTAAGCAACATAATTTAAAAAGCCTCTACAACTGAAAATACTACAGACAGTTCTGTGCTCAATTACTTTCTTAATTGATTTGGTGGTTTTTTTGGAAAGCATGTATGTATGTGCATACAGTTTGTTTTGACTTGCAGCTTTTGGCAAGAAGGATTAGTTTTCCTGATTTCTACTACCGAATTCATGGTAATTAGGTTTATCTTAGAACCATAATGGTTCTAAGTTTTTCCTTAAGCAACCTGTGTTTCTTCCCAGAGGAGGATGCAAATGTTACCCACAGATCAAAACAGTCGGTTAATATTCAGGGAAGTCACCCTTCCCTGTTGACTGCATGCAGAGCAGATTCATAAAACCTATCAGACCATTTTATTGACTGGCTGCAAAAACAAACTACGGAAAATATGGGGCCATGCAGCACTGCTGATTTTTAAGCAGGAGGAGGGTAAATGGTGGGGCAGTCCCACAGCTGGGGCAGCTCTCAGCCCAGTTCCAGCTAAAACTCAGAAGCCAACCAGAAAACAAGTTCCTTTTCAGAGATGGTCTGTGTGGCATAGGTGTGGATTGTGGTTAAAACACTGTCTTTAAACACTGGAGCTCTGATGGCCACAAATTACAGTTCTCTGGCACAACAGAATTATGCAAAAAGAAAAAACCTGACTCTTGTGCAAACAAAATTATTTCTCTAGATACCCAAGGCACATTAAATACTTCACAGTAGCACGGTTTTAACACATTTTAGCTGAACATTTCAACAATGTTCTTATTTTCCTGTCAGACTGAATAATTCTGTTCCACTTTAGGAGTCCAAGTGCCACATTCTCACCAAATCAGTCAAATGATTAAAGTTATTGTCAGTATAGCTGAACCGATCAACAAATGCTCACATTCTTCATTCTAGAAAAAATTCTACCAGATGAAAATTATTGTAAGTTTATTTGGCATAGCATGTTTTAATGCATAAAATTTTCAAATATTTCTCCTTCAAAATTTTATAGCTGTGTATGAGAAATTAATATTTTTGATTACTGTCAGAATAACACTGCATTACCAGGTCTGTATTTGAGCAGAAAAGCTCTAAGTTTGTTCTCAACAAACAGCCAATAAAAATACATATCACAGAATAATAAAAGAAAATAATAGTAACACTAACCTTGAATGTGAGGCCTTTTGTAATTTATTTCTGAATAAAAGAGCCTCTAAGCATATTTCTCACACTATTCCTCTGAAATCCCTGAATTCCGAAATTATATAAATCCCACTTATACAGCCATAAATATTTCCAAGATATTTGCAATGCAAATCACTTTATTACTGTTTTCAGCCTTTGATACTGCCCATATTTTTTAAAGACACTTTTTTTTTGCTGCACAGTATAGCACTGGTCCAGCATTACTATTTTCTGCCACTGTGAACATGTCAGATGTCTTTAAAAACTACTTCACTGTCAGCCTTTCTGCCACTGTTATTTATATTCACTAACACAGGTCTCAAAGCTTCTGAAGGCCACAGCAACCTACGTGATGTGCACCACAACCTCCCACACCAACCCAGTTACTCAGTGGACTCCTGTTATAGCTGACCTTTCAGTGATGTTCACCACCATTACTGGTACAAGTTACCAATTGGGGCTTGAACTTGCAGCTTTCATAAAGATCATGCCCCTAGAACTTCTACATGATGTTTCTGAAAAAAAAATGTAGTGTACCAACACAACAGTGCCATAAATAAGAACAGAAAAATCTTTATTTAGGCAAAACTAAGGGAGAGATCTCACGCCTGGCAGAGAGTTGCTGGAAGGAGCCGCCCACATGCTCAGCCAGCTGAAGCTTAAGGTAAGATCAGATTCCACAGTTCTCCCATGGACAAGGTGACACAGGTCTGAAAGTATACACAGTTTTTTGGCTCTCTTCTGCATGTTATATGTGGCATATTTTCTACATGTGCTATTAAGTCTGCATAGAGTAGGAACAGAGTCACCCAATTTACAAGAATTTTGTTGTGCTATGAGTGGTGAGATACAAGGTGACTAATAACACATCTCCATCACCTGGAATAATTTTTTTTTTCATAGCTCTGGGTTATTTCTGCAAAGAAACTTCAAAGCTGTTTTCTTTGATACTAAATTATATTGCACTGAAATATGTGAAGCAACAAAACAGTCGAAAAGTTATGGCCTACTAAACAAGCATAGCATGGCATGCCTACTAACTTTATGCTAATAAGTACAATTACAAATTCTAACATGATACTTTCTCTTATAGAAGTGCCTTTTTGTTTCATTTACTATTTTCATATAAGATACATGAAAGAAAATAGAATTAATAAAACAGTAAAGAAAAAGTTCTGGGTAGGTATAGAGATAATTTACATTACTAATATAGATATTATAAGGGCAACTAATGAGTACATCTGCAATTTCTTATAGAAACTGGGAGGATTTTCCACAGAGCTCAAAGCACATTGTGTACCAAAAGGTAACATTTTTACTTGCATTCTGTTAATTCACTGTCTCTTAGTAACTTTTAGTTGCTAAGAAGTAGCAGCCAGCAGAAATCAGTATAGTGATAGATAAGTTTTAAGTATAGAAATGTTTCCCAGTTTCCCAGTAACCCAGTTTCACACCTTTCATCAGCAATGCACTTTTACAGTACTTCATAGTATATTTACAATTTTATGTCACATGACTATTTTAGGATTTCTCTGCAGGTTTTGTAAGAAGATAATTTTATTTCTTTATGGACCTTCTGATCGCCAGATAACTTTTAAAATTTGCTTTAATCTCCCCAGTTTTCAGAAAAGACCAGCTCTCACTTTGCTACTTCTTAGCAAAAAGGAGTGCACTCTTAGTTGTCCAAGGAGTGCATTATAAAACACAAATCTCACCTGACTATAAACTGGGCTGGTATTGCTTCCAAGTCTTTAAAAGTTTGTGGTTAACATTTATGGAAACTGTTACTACATAGTGCTGACTTCAAAGCTAAAGATTCAGCCGGAACCATGACACCATGTACTGCAGCAATTTGAGGATGTTTTTTCTCTCTCTACTGCACATGCCTAGTTCCTAAGTTGGAACCTATTGGCAACTCCTTTTACTTTCCATTTAAGTCTGTGCTTAGCTCTGGGTTCTAGACATGTGCTTAGCCTAAAAACTGAAATTTGTAAGAGCTAGAAATACTGTTCACAGATACTGAAAGAGAAAAGTAGTCTTTTTTGAGTTTGAATTCTGTTGAAATAAACATCATGTATAATGTGAAGACACTTTGAACATTCAGAAGTTGTGCATGTTAGCATTCACATGTGCTACTGTATACAACCAATTTAAGAAAACAGAAAAAAATTTATTGGATATGAAAAAGACAAACATAAAGTTAAGTTGCTTTTAAATTACCAAAGCACTATTAAACAAATTTCAGAAGCAAAATCTGAAATTTTGAAATTAAGTTCCTTTGTGCTATGCTTTCATAAAAAAGGAACAACCCTCGAGGCCCCAGTAAAAAACGACTGAATAAAAATATTTTTTCAGTGAATGAATGTTTCCAATTTCGTAATTGGAAACAATTAATCAAGTTAAAACCATCTCCTTTCTAATCCAAACCGTTCCACCTATATCATAATTATATGCAAATAACCACTAAATACAGCAAAATACATAACTAAGCAGAAAGCAAGGCAACGTTACTACTTTAATTTTGCTGTTTACAATGTTCATGAAAGATGCTCACTGTAGGACTCTTGAGAAACTAATTTATCCACTTCAAACAGCATAAATACTATTTTTTTTTTGAGCTTAAATGCAAAAATAAAGAAAATAACTGCTTTCTGTTATATAGCTGCAGAAGTCTGTCAATGTTGGCACACACAAATTTAGATGAAACAGAGATATTGAAATACAAAGCACTAAATTTTGGTATTGCCCTGGTTATTATAAAGTTAAACCTTGTTCATAACAGCATTACAACTCCTTCCTTTCAGAAAATAAGTAACTTCTTTATATAAGCTCGTCTCATATATATGTTTTCTATTTTAATTGCTTTAATAAAGTATAGTCTAAGGATCAAAGCTTAAGCCTCTTTGACTTACAGCAGGTGGTTCAAGAAATACACTGAACCAAATCATATTTTTAACATTTGCAGTGTTTCAGAACAAATTTCCTGAGCAGAACCATGGTACTAGGAATATCATAGCTTCTAGACAGTCACAGATATGGATGTAATTAGGTAGACATTGGAGCACCAAGACTCTTCAGATAGTCTCTCCAATACTAACTCTGATTATCCCTAGCCCAAGTGCTCGGCTAGATGCACGTCTCTACGGCCAGTCTGATTCCTTGGCCACCAGAATCCAACTTGGTCTTATTTCCTGAGAACATCAGTGAAATGCTGATGATAAAGTTACAACTTGCACACCTGATTTTTGCTTCTTTCAATATAATTTCTGTTGCTGAAAGAATGAATACGTTGTGTTATTGAATCAATGCACAATTGATACAACTGTTTAATCATTGCATCAATGTACAATGAAATCTATAGCTTAATCACTCATTGCCCTCCATCAACCTGTGTTTAGGCCTTCATCTCACAATTTTTGTATTTGTTCAGTTTTGAACACGCTAGGCATTGCGTTTGCTAAGATTATTTTCACATATTTAGGTTAAATACCCGTGTACATATTTCAAATTAAGAACCATTAACCTGTCCCAAAACTTTGAAAGCTATTTAAACAAAAGAGATTCTCTGTCTCAGATTCAATATAACATATAGAAACAATAACATAGGTAGGAAAGGAAAAGGTGAAAGTACTCTAAACCAGATCAGAGTAAGTAACAAGAATCATGGGAAGTCCTTCTCAGGAATTACTACATTGGTAAGCAAAGACTGAAGTAACTCAAGAGGGAAAGAGGAGGTAGCGCAAACATGGTGGTCAAAAGCTAGGAGACAAGAAACAATGAAGCCAAGGCAACAACTGGAAAGTTGATTCACATCACTTTATATTGCACATATATAAATAAATAAATGGGGAAAAGATTGAAAAAGGACATCACAGGACAATACAGGCTCTCTTTGGTTGATTTTTTTAAAAAATTTATTTTATTTTAATTTTCAGGGATTCTTTTCGCACCGACAACACCAAGCTGTTCTAGAACACAAACACACACTGTCCAGATTTAACAGCTTTACATTCCAAGGTTCTTTAACTCTACAGTCTTCATTAAAGTATCCAGGATGCAACAGGAAATTTAGTTCTACTTTCCTTTTATTTAGTGACCCTTTTCTCAAAAATCTGCAGAAGAAATAATTTTGAAAAGATAATTTTTTGTATGTGGGATAGTGTCTACAGTAATTACAGGGATCAATAGTAGCAATAATACACATTGTCAAAAATACATATACTTTAGCACTTTTATAAAATATCACAAAATAAGATACTCAGTTTGGTATCACAACCAAGCATCCTAATTTTTGTGACCTTTTCAACTCAACATATTCAGAAAGAATACCTGATGTCAGGGACTGTGTTTAAGAGCATAGCTACAGGAGGCTGTACAGAATATTTAGATGTCAGTGTGTGAAAAAAGTAGTCATGCTGTAGAGGAACAGGCCTGGGGCACTCATGTCTCTGAATCACTGCCAGGATCAGCAGATCGTCACTGTTAGGAGGATGCCATTCTTTCTGCACAGCCCTCAACTATCATCTGACACCACTGTAAGAAGGGCAAGACAGTACAATTAAAACCAATGGATTTAAAAGGAGACAAGAATGAAATGCAATTATTGGACCCAAAGAATGCTGTACCTGGATTTTGTAATAGAAATTTGCCATTCATTTTTTAATCAACTTTTATGATCATCTTTGCTTCAGATTGCTTGTTCTGGTCGTATACACAGGGTTTATTACATATTAAAGAATCCCTCTACAATAGCAGAAGTAATTAAAAAGACAAACCTGCTAGGCAATCAGCAGCAGGAAGGACATTTAAATCCTAACTGTATCAGAGGCTGAACTGAAAAGGCTGTTGCCACCTTAAGTTAGTGGAGGGTTTCATTTGCCTTGCAGGGCCAAAATGCTCTAAGGACCATCTGGGGCAGAGGTGTGTGTGAGGGTTCTTTTATTCTTGTTTCATCTTAATGTAGAATTACATAGTTTTTCAGAGCCAAGGTGCTGAAGACTACTTATAAAGAAATGCTATTGGAAGATGTTTGTAATTAGATTGGTTTGCAATTAAGATACAGAGCATATAATACATTTTTACCTTTAGCTAAGCACACAAGCTTATTTAGGTGGATGAGACAAAACTTGGCTTAAAATTGAGAACCTTAATAATCCTACCAATAGATTCTGCTGTTCTATCAATTGCACACGTATTACTATTCACAGGAATCAAATTAAGCATCAGCTAGCAGGAAATTACATTTAGGATTAATATTTAAAAATCCAGACAGGTACAACATATAAAGTTTTTAAAATATATTTTTTATAACATGAATTTGGAATTCCTTGAATTATCTGAACTAAACAGAAAGACAGTGTGGGTCCATGTAAGGAACTATAAATCTAATTAATTGCAAGATGATATCATTATTATTGGAAAACACAAACAACAGCAAAATCATAATGAATGCAATTTTTTGTTAGTATAGGAGAGATTACATGCTGATTTTTTTAAGGCAGCAAACTTACTGTGATGATATTGATTTCTTACATTTTTTTCTCCTACCTATACAAAACTAATGAATACATAAGCTTCTTAACATATTAGCTACTCCTACTCAAAGTTTACCTATTGTTTAAAATCCCTTCAGTTTTATTAACATTCACTTACCTGAAAAGTATAAAACCGGGTCCCATTAGGAGGATGCACTTTAGGAGAGGCAGAGACAGTGTTCATATCCGAGAATATCATTTCTGGTCACACACAATACAATCCACAGAGAGCTACAGATGCAGAGCAGAGTGCTAAGCTTGGAGACAAATCCTTTTATACATTTAGGGAGGCAATTGGACAAAATTCCGTCTGCCCCATCCGTTCAGACGTGCAGTGACAGCGCTTTGAATTCCTCACTCCTGCATCTGTGAGCTAAACTGTAAGGTCACTGCTCCCTGACCTCTAGCTCAGCTAGCCCCGTTGTAATATGCACGACGAATGAAAATTAGAAATGCCAAAGAAAAGAGAGCCAGGACCTACAGTACACGGAGCTTGTGCAGAATCTGGCAACGCTTTGGACCTGCCCATCTGTTCTCAGTGATAATCACCTCCCTCCACCACAGCCTTGCAAAGTGATTATGCTAAGCATCCCAGTTAACCAATAAAACACAGTTTCATTTCAAGCAAGCATGCACAGTGAAAAACAGAGGACCTCTTCTGACTAACCTGAAGCATGCCTCATGTTCAGTTTATAGCTGTATTCGATAACAACCATAATTTTATCATTTCAGCTGCTGACAGCTATGTTAACACATACAACTTGCTTTGAATAACACAAAGGTGGCTTTTTTGTCGTTTTGACTGCCTTGTCTAGAAAAGAAAAGAAATCTTATATTGCTCTCCAAATTAGGATTTTTTACATTTCTTAAATTTTGGTGCTACTGCTGGGGAGAAATAAATATTTGTGATACTGTTTACAGAGCTATAGTCAGTTTAAATATAATACACATTATAAGCTTCTCTTTTCTCATTTTTTTCTAATTATTTTTTCTCATCTTCAGTCTGAATCTCCTTTGAAGAAAGGTTTACCTAACATTACTAAGTATAAGGTGGGAATTTTATTCCGAGCCCTACTGTGCATAGCAAAGCTATAGACCTACAGCTTAATTCATTAGCTATACACAAGATCTTTTAAAGAAGTTATTTTTTAAAGCTGATAATACTTGTGAAAACCTGCACTGAACATTCAAAAATCATTCATCACATCTTTCCTTCAAACACAGATCATCTGAACTGCATGAAGGTGATAAAGAAAGGAGTACTCAAAGAACTTGACACCTTTCAGCAACAAAAAATAAGTGTTGAATTAACAAAAATTGAAAAGTAGGGTTACAGCAAAGGGTAAAATTGTAAAGTGGTTGCAAAACTAACTTTGCATGTTCTGTCAAGCACTTTGTATTTTATTCAGAAGGTTTAAAAGAGACAGAAAAACCACTTAAGAAATGGTACTTTCAAAAGGAACTTGTCAAAATTCTAAAAGCCTGGTGAGTTGCCAGGCTGCCTATGTTTTTTATTCTGTTTTATCTTAATGCTTTTAGCAATCGGAGATAATGCAGCTTCAAATACAAAATGACTATGAAAGGAGTTGGAAAAGATGCAGAGATGTCTGTCTGTTTAAATGTGTATGTCAGAGTGGCGCATACTGCAATAATATTTTGTAAGCCAAAGAGAAAAAAAACTTCTCAGATCCTATTCACATCTAACAATTTCTTATAATTACTATGATACAGTTTCTATAACATTTCAATCAAAGCAAAACTACTGCCTGGAACATTTTCTTAAGACCTAGATTTCAGATTACAGTGTATTCTCCCCTCTTTGATTTCTCTTCCAGAAGATCTAGATGCTTCTATTGGCAAAGCCACCCCTCAACTTGTCAAATGAAAGATAGATACCAGTTTGTTTATAATCTGAGGAGAGAGTCTTTTATTATGAGCTGATACTTTCTTTATAATATGCCTACCAAACATGCTATTTCTCCACAGTGCAAGGAATAAAGTTTCTTTTATGGACATTTAAAATGGTGTGCCTTGCAAGAAGAAAGAAGTTTACATCTGAGTTTCCTCACTAAATCCATCATTTGAAGAATTCATGTGCAAAATCCCATGTAGCTTCCTCTGATAGACAAGTACTTTCACTACCCAGTAGCTGTACCTATAGCTTGAAATTCTCTTGCTTCAACTTTCATAACTTTTAATTCTGGTTTCTACCAGGGATTATAGAAAACTCAGTTCATTCTCATGCTAGTTAGCATGGGCTAAATCTTAAGGTAGTTGATTCACAGTTAAACCCAACTGCTCTAGTCACAGTTACAATAATGCCTTTCATGATCATGACACTACTGCTGTGTTTAGACTTGCTAGTTCCCTACTTGTTCCTCTAGGACTGCACATCTTTTAGCTGTAGGCTTCCACTGGGACCTCTTACTGGGATCACAGTTCACCATGTCTAGCTGCCTGCTACTTGAAAAATGCTTTTCAAATGACTGTTCCTGGTCTTTTATCTGTTCTTTTGGCTTTCCTGCCTAGGTGAAGAAATTTGCAGTAAAAAAACCTACCAGCAAGACCACCACAAAAAAGAAAGCAACATTCCCCCCATTCCTGCCTTTCAGTTCCAATAAGCATATCTCTCTATCTAATCAGTATAAATCTGGAGAGAAGGCATAGCGTTGTAACTGCTGTTCTAACTCTCCACTAACTTCCACCTTGTGAGGACAGGTAATGACTATGAATTTTCTTCTATCTCACTGCAATACAGGCAACATCATATTCTTGTAGGATCCTCATGGAATCAGTGTCATTTTGGTGTAACACTCAAAATAGATTGAAAACATTTGTTTACAGCAGGTTTTTTTCTGAAGAAATATGAAACTAGCCTCCTGTCAGGAAGCGGTTAGAGCACAGGTAAATTCATTAAAGCATGAAGTGATGCGTGGCAGAATGAGTGTTCACAATTACAGAAAGAGTTGCATTTCAGGAAAGCCAGAAGCCCCAAAGCTGGGATTCAGCAATCTCCTTGAATAAGGAGCTGGAACCAGGTCTCCCATGTCTAATTGAATGCAACAACGACTAAGGAGGGTATCAAGCCACATGAGCTGAAAGAGAGCAGAAAATGGAACTGGAGGAAACTGAAGACACCCAACAGGACAAACACAGAAACACACCTAAAGACCATGGCTACAGCTCAGTGGTAGAAATACTGACAGTGGATGCAATCCCCATTCAAATATGTGCTCCCATGAATCTTCCAACTAATGATTTAATTATTCCATAAACTGAGACTAGTAGTGGAAGAAAAAAAAAATCTCCTACATGAAAAAAAAAGTTCTACATGTTTAAATGTATGAGATATGGCAATGCTTCTGAGATGGCTTTGGTTCCAGTTACTTTCGAATGTATGAGTTATCAAGCACAGAATTTGTATCATATGAATTATGTTGAACTTTACATTTTAATTAGATACTACTCTCCAAAATTTTCAGTGTGATTATGTTTTTAATTGTTTTAAGTGGGGTCTTTTATGCGTAGCCTATGATTTTTGATGGTAGGTACAAAACCCAAGATATGTTATCTATCAGATATATATACACACATATATTAAAAACCCCAGTAAGTCACACATCAAAAAGGAAGGCATATATATGTGTACATCAGATGATGATGTAAATTACTTTGAAAATTCAGGGACACTAGTACAAACCCTTCTATTTCTGACCACAGAGACAAGATGCACTTTTTTAAATTACCAAACACACTTAGCTTTTTAATGTGCTTGTGCTTGTGATATAGAGCTTCTCTTCAGAATATGTAGTGCAATATAAAGCAGATGTTTTGAGTTAAGATCTAAATCACCAGCTCTTATTGAATTAGGTGAGGAATTATCCAGAAACAAGGACTTTATATCGCATAATATTCTCATTTCTGTCTCTATCAGGGAAAACCATGTTAAGGACACATGCCTTCCTCCAGGAGCAGTGTGTGTGATTTTCAGGACATTAGAGAGCTTTCACATTCAACCACCAGATCTTATCACTTCTACTTCACAGACTCAGAGTAACCCTACTATCTTCCAATATTGACAACACTGTACTTGAACTGATGTTTCTTTATGATCTTCTGTTGTAGACACCAAAATAGAAGGAGTATCATATGATATGTTACTCATCTGGCTAAAAATATCCTGATTTTGTTTTCAACTGAAAAATGTTAATGTTTAGAGAGTTCTGTCTTCCAACTATTAATGGCTGGAAATTATATTAAACCTTTACCACAGTTCAGAAAAAATATATTCAATTGCATATCAAATTTTAATGACTATCTTAATGAAGTCACATATGAAATCTAATTGGTTTTATATCTAAATTTATTTACAGCCCATTTCAGCTCATTTAATGGTGTTCTACACCAAAAATACTTATTTTTCCCATCAACAAAGCAACACAAAATCAAAATCTGATTAATATACTTTAAAAAATGCATAAAACTCACACATATGAAGTTTCAGAAACTAACCATTTCCAGCTGGTATAGCTCCCAGAAATCAAAGTGGGAGAATTAAAGACAATGAAACATAGAACAAGTAAGTTCTTGCTCTCTTTCAGGCTTCTAATACTAATAGAAAGTCCTTATAGAATTTAAAACTGGTAGAAATAGATCAGCTTATCTTATTGATAAGTAAAGCTTGTTTTTCATCTTGTCTCTGTAATTAAGAGCAAATGATCAACATTTTCATCATTGGTTATTTCTGAGTACACAAGTACAAACTTGTACCTGAAGTATCTCACAAGAACAAGTGCTGGTACCAAGGCAGAATGAACTTATGAGCCCTATTTTAACTCTGAACATAAGGATTTGTGTAACCCTTGATGACAAGTACACTGCAGAACAAAATATCTTCTGTTAGAAGTAAAAATTATATGTCAGAAATGCTAAAGGATAAAATGTGTCCCAACAAGTTTATTCTTTATGATGGCTTCCCTTTCAAGCATGAGAACAATGACAAAACTTTCACAAGAAGTGCAAATATGAATACAATTCATTTTTAAAGTTATCTTGCTTTGTTTCATATACTGAAATACTTTACCAGGTATTGCATTTACTTTGAAAAAAACAGAGTCAACATCAACTAATCAACTTCAAACTCTTATAACCATTTTTCCTTTAAATGGCAAACTTGAGAATTCATTTAACTAACAGTAAATCTCTCTTTGCTATGAAAGGTCAATATTAAAATTTCTCTTTCAATATCTAAATGAATTTATGAATATAGTTGCTCATTCAGAATATACTTTGTATTACCTATCAAGTGTGCAGTCCACAATCAACAAATATGGAAGGCAACCATAATGACACTAAGTCCAAAAGACACAGTTTGATTGTTTGCACAGGAGCGAAATTTCTGTTTCTTTTGTATTCTGGACAAGCAAGTTTTTACCACAGCTAGGACCCCTGTGCAGCACTGCCCTACTATGCTGGTCATCACAGGTATAGGAATTGATTCTCCCACTCTGAAGACTTAACAATTAAATAGTTCTATATCTGACTCCCTTTCCACATGGTTCAACAAAACCAGGATGGAATATCCAAAGCACCATTCCATTTTTCTTGAAACAATTCAAGTTCCCAGCACCGGATCTCTGCTTCCTCCATATAACTCGACCATCAGTAAATCAAGATTGTACACAGAGGCTTATTAGGTAATTGAAATGAGCCTGATATAAACACTGGTTTTATCTATTTTTAAGTTATAGGTTCACAACAGTTACTGACTAAGTGAATCTAAAAAGGAAATGGAATGAAAACAATGCTTTTATGTAGAGAAGTAAACTGGACTTTAAGCACAGTGTGAGAATTAAAGGAGAGAATGGCAGAGTTGCGAGAAAGTGTAGTAAACCAAACCACAAAAAATTGAGATATTTATCTCTGAAAGTTAATTCATAGATGATTTGAAAAGATATTTACTTTTCTCCACAGGTCTTGGGTTTCAACTGCCAAAAGCAGAGATACTAAGCTGTATTTGCTGTATATAATTGTCCTCTGCCGTTCACTTTCGATGCCCCAAATACGTTTCTGTTTTCTGACATGACTACAGATTTCATGCAAAAGTCTAGATGGTCCTTGGAATCCAAGCCAATTTTTTATGTAGAATCAAAGAAGTGACAGTCTTTATGAACATTTTTAACATTTTGGTCAAATCTAAAATTAACTCTTGATCGATCAAGACCAAAACCTCCAAAGTAATGTGATCCCAGATAGTAGAAAAGAAATAATGTAAACAGTCAGCCTGTTATTTAGTGAAATATCACTAAGGTGTCAGTTTTGTTATTTATGCTTTAAGTTGATTATATTGCAGCATTATACACAGTGGTATCACGGCACTTGGCAAAATACGAGTCATTTCTTATCAGCAAATGTAGAATCTAAATCATGTACATTACTGCAAAGGAACACAGTACATTAAGGATGAGTGAAATTATGAAAGAACATAAGATGATAATCATTGCCTATGTATCATCATCAGCAGAGTGGCTTTTTCTTTTTAAGTGAACATCTTACAATATGTACCTCACCCTGAGGATAAAAATAGGATGAAAGCCTATGAGGGAAAAACAGGAGAAGATACAAGTTTCAGATAATGTGTTCAGGCACTACAACTTACTGTTAGAATAGATATCCTCTCTTACCTTCCTATCCTCCCTTCAAAAAATATCTTTTCTTCCTAACAGTATTATTTTGTTCACTTTCATTCTGATAATTTATTTTATCCTGTAATTGTTCTGCAATCTTTACATAAAGATATATCCTTTTCTGCATAGTATAAAAAGTGTTCAGAGAGTAAACGACTAATGAAAAGGAGTAACAGAATTTTATCTAGAAGACAAAGGCTGTCAGGAAAGCTTGTGTCAAGGCAATTGTCTTTGTTATTTATTTCTATTTCTGCTCCATCTGAAAAGTATCTTTTGTCATAACGAGTGATGCGAGTTGCTAAACTGGTCCTTTGAGTAAGAACTTACAGAAATGAATAAAAAGCTAAAATTAATGACTGATTAGTCCCACATTTTGCACAGGAACTGGAAATACTCTCTTGAGTAAGGATTGTGGACATCAGCAGGCCTTTGCAAAAGGAGGTCTGTTTGTTTACTTTCTCAATTAAAATTTCATAATTTTTCTATACTGTCAGTGAATGTATTCCTGAATGAAATGAACACAAACTTTAGAAGTAAGAATAACGAGAATAAACCCATAAAATTACATAATCGTACCTTCTTTCACATTGTGAAAAAAATGAAATATTACTGATGATTTAATAAAATTCCCTTAAGTAGATTTACCTTGGTAGCTTTTCTGTCCTGAAGGTAATAAGAGCAACAATCCTGAATGGGATCACAACCCCGGGAATTGGAATCTGCTGAAGGACTGTTAATATTGACAGTTGTACTTCCAAAAGCAGTAACTAATTGAATTGTTTAATTAATGACATCTTTCATCTAATTTTCAGGGATGCTCAGTCTCTGAATAGCCTCTCTTAAGTCACATCAGCCCTGCTGATGCCATTTTGAGCATGTAGGTCTCACTGTTGCACACTTGAGAGGCAAAGCACTTAGAATGACTAAGTTTGAAAATGTCAGACCTGTTGCTCCAACTTTATTCACAAAATGTAGTCTCCTAAAGACAATGCAAAATTCCCTTTTATAGCTAGATACAACCAATAAAACCTTTCATTGTCTTTTTTTTTTCTTTCTTTAAGTAAATGCCACAAATCAATAATAACATATTAGCTTGAAAAGACCTTAAGGCTTTGCTATGGTGCACATCTCTTCCTTGTCATACATACAGACTTACAAGTGGTCATGGTAGAAAGCAGAAATAGTCTCTTCTAAAAATGTATCCTGTCTCTGCTTGTCCTTAATCTCTTGATGCCCTTTTCCCTTCTAAAAGTGCAGTGGCAGTGTTTGTGTACTGATACTGTCTAAAATAATCTTTCCAGCAGTGAAAAGATATTGGATTATAAAACAAAACAGTCAATACCATCCTGAGGGCAAATGGCTGTTCCAGATCTTGACTCAGCACACTTTCTTTTCCCCTTACAAACTATTATAAAAATATAGAATGATCCAGCAATGGCATAGCTATATTAAGTAGAAGCAAACATTGCATTTTTCTGTGCAAAAAAAATCATGATATACAAATACAGCTGAAAGATATTTTCCCAGTGCTAGAAAATGTAAATCCTGTTGAACTAAATGTTTTTTGGTTTTTATTTTTTATTTAACTCGCTATTCAGAATAATCACAAATCATAGAATATGCTATGCTGATTAATACTGGTTTAATGTTGATTTTCAGTTACCCTATTTATCTTCCTGGAAATTCTAAAAGGAAAGTCAATAGACAACAATATAAAACCACCATTTTTCCAATCTTCAGGCTGATGGTTTCAAAACTTGCTAAATCCCCAAAAAAAGGACTTTCTAAGTCTTAATATTCACAAATCACCTTTCTGCCTTACGAAACATGCTTTGGAAAAAAAAATAGGATAGGATATTGTCTTGGTCTGAAAGACTAATGTCTGCTAGGGAAGGCAGGACCCTCACCTTGCAATGGAGAATGTAAATCCCTCCCTCCAAATTATTATGATTTTGAAATTAAGGAGCTCTCAGGCAAAGCTATGGGGATAGGAATAACAGTTTTTACTAGTATGTGTAACAAGGCAAACAAAGCAACAGCTACGGCATTAACAACCAAACAGAACCAGGAACCTCCTGACAGCCCTCTCAGCTGAGACGGGAAGGGATGGAGGAGAGGCTTTGCTTCACAAAATCCTGGGGCAGTCTGATCCCGGTGTCCCTGCAGGACTCTGAGGAGCACCAGGTGGAACGGCAGGAATGAGCAGGAATCCCGGGCTGGTGCATGAGATGTATCAGAAGCTCTGCAGTGGTACCTGGAACGGTGGAATGCCCGGCTGGGCAGGGGGTGCGGGGCTACAGCGTAGCAAAGACCCAGGGCAGTGACTAAGAAGCAGCGGTGGCAGGACAGCGGTGGTCTGGCTCCCAGCAGGGCAGGAAAAGGCCAGCTCAGGATTGCTGGACACACGAGGAGATGGTGGTAGGTCTCGAGGACTGGACTCTGGTGATGACAGTGAATTCCTTCCACAGTAAGCAACAGCTTGACTCTGCTCCTTCTGATACCGACAGCAAGAGACACAGCAGCTGCCCCCACCCTGAACTTTTCCTGCCCCCAAAATCTCGAGGTATCTCTCCCCTCTGAGGGAAACTCCCAGAGACCAAAAGAAGTGTAGCCAGGTGTTACACTCCTCTCCTGACTTTGGCCATTTCTTTTGTTTTGCTTAAGTACCATAAGTACTCAGTAGTCAGTTTCCTAGGAGCTTATGGAAAAAATTCTATAAGTAAAAGAGAAAAAAATCTACCCTCCAAGAGATATTAAGCAAGATAGTAGTTCTAGGACATAGGAAAAGTATTTTTTACTTAATTTCTACATTCAGTCAGGATGACTTCAATACTTATCATGCAAGTGACTAAGCAGCATTATTCACCATTAATCTTGCCATGCATCTAAAAAGTGCCATAAACTTATGAGCAGTGGAATGTATGTTCTTAACATTCCTATGGCCTAATCTGTATCTCAAGGTAGAACACTGAGATGAAGATGGATTGATAATCAAGATACGTGTGCCAATATTAAATGAAGATAGACCTGTTATTATTACGGAACAAAGTCTAAAAACCTACACTTTGACAGGAAAAATAGCTACTTGACAAAAGCATAAAAATGTAGTGAAACCTAAATTAAACACTGTGATATTGACAGGGTACTGCTGTCATCTAACAAAACCTTGTCCCCTCTTTATGGGAGCAGATGACTATTGCCTGATGTTCTGCACTCACAGCTCATTTTGAAAATGCTGAAAGCTTAGTGGTAAGACTATAAAGTTTCTAGATCAAAAGAAGAAAATTATTCATGGACAGAGAATCTCAGGTGGAATGAGAGCAGATGGAAAGCTGGGAATTATGTGGCTGCTATTGAGCAAGGACACATTGAAATCTCCTTGCCAAGGGAAAGTAGCTTTTGCATTTCTTTCTTTCATGGAAGCAATGGCAGAAATGAACCTTGGCATCTGGTGGGCTTTATTTGCAGTGGAAGTGTCTGTGTCTCTTGTGTGTTACCACAGGCTCCCTTTACAGTCAATAAAGACAGGCACTTTCAAGGGGCACAGTTTCTGACCTATTTTAGATGTCTATTTTAGTTTGAGATGAATCACACTACAGAGGTGGGAGGCAGTAAAGACAGAAATGCCTACGCTCTAGATATCTGAAGTTAGGTGCACTGAATCCTACCCTGGGAGCCTGAACTGAATGTTAAACAAGCTATCAAAACATGACAAGAAGATATTATAATCAATGACAAAACCCCCACCACTGATTAAGTACACCTGAGGGAAAATTAGTATCAGAAATATTTCTATAACTATGTGAAACAAAACCAAAACCACACAAACCCCAAAAATGGCTTTTTCTACTTTCCTGAAACGAATTATGTGAAAAGCAACATCTGCAGCGACAAATTCACAGTCACATCCAGATTAAGTCTGCTGCTACAGTCACAGGAAAGATTGACATCCCAGACTAAGATACAAAAGACTGTGGAGCATGGCAAAATTACCTGCCAAATTATTTATGTTTTATTAAAGGATATAGTGTGACACAAACAAGTTAAATCATATCTACAAGGTTAAATAATAAAGCAAACTCAGGCCAGCCAGTTCCTAATTCTTAGTACTGTATCTGTGCTTATTTCACCTTCACTGCAGCATGAGCACATTTCTTAAGAACATTAAATAGTTATTACAGACATTTATTACAATTCAAAGCTTAGAATTTTTAGAACTTCACAGAATTTCACATATTATATTTCATACAATTTCATGCAGCAGCTTTAAATTTTGATTAGTGTCAAGCAGTGGTAATGTTAATTAATATGTTCTTAAAGTGCACAGAAAAATCTTAAAAATACTGCAGAGCACTATATATTGAACTTAAAATGTATGTAAAATATACGCAGTTGTGGTAAATGGAATACTAAAACTATTTGTCATGTGTAGAAAATTCTCCTAACATTAGTGCATTAAGAATTCTCTTGTAAAGAAAAAAAATGGTACTAAAAAAGAGCCAACTACAGGTTTAACTTGCATTGTCCATATAAAGGTTTAGTCCTTTCCTGAGTCTGATGTAGGACATATTCTCACCAATACCTTATGGGAAAAATGGCCATAGGAAAAATTATACATTATCTTTCCTCTTCACCCACTGGCCACTCTTCTCTGAAGAAAATAAATACATTTTTAGTGTAGCTCCTCTACAGAAGTTACATTTTACATAAATACATCCTGGTTTCTTTCATCTTTAATTAACAGTGCTAATCCTGACAGCCTCTCTTTACTTAAAAATTCCTTTTTAACCCTGATCATTTTCACTATCTGTGTCTACATCTCCAGATAGTAGCTTACCATGATGGAATATATCTTCTTCCTTCTCTGCACAGCCAGATGGAAATCAGAAGGAAGCATTTCATCTTCCTCCTACTCCTGTCCATTTACCAAGACTCCAAACCTTCTAGCTGGCGCATAGAAAGCAGCACTGAAAATGCAGTTAAGTGTGGTTTCTTAAGATTGAACAACATTGCACCTCAGAATACACAGGTGGCATACAAACCAAATGAGACCAGCACAAATACAATTCTAACTCAAAGTTATAAGACACTGACCAAGAAAGATATTTTATTAAATGGCAGAACGGTTTTCAATATTTGCACAGTCTGTTTAAGCGAAAAGATTAAGATGACCATGGATGTGGTTTGACAGACAAGCAAGACAGAACAGTTGGGAAAATAAATCGCAGATGAGTCAACAATTAAAATAAAACTTGTGATTTTATTTTAAAAAAGTTTCTTATGACTCATTCACAATTATCTCCCCATAAGCTTCCATTATACACTGCCTTGTAATATCTGAACAGATTAACTCGGTTTATGTGCAAATTAACCAAGATGTTTCATTGCTTCATGTGTCTTTGAACTGTTCACATATTAAAATAACCAGTGAACTCTTAATTTGCTTTACAAGAACCTTCAAAAATTCTGCCTAATTTCTGAAATTTTATTTTTGCAATTAATGCATCTGAAAGGT
Source organism: Nicator chloris (assembly GCA_013400495.1). NCBI lineage: Eukaryota > Metazoa > Chordata > Aves > Passeriformes > Pycnonotidae > Nicator > Nicator chloris. The sequence continues at coordinate 31,877 of WAAE01003051.1, forward strand.
AATACAGTAAAAGGTTATTAGAGTACAAAATGTTCACTTTGCAACACTGAGTGCTATACTTAAATTTAAAATGACATGTTTGATCAAGTTCCATGGTTTAAAAACATCCCTTTTCATGAGGGCTAAAAATTAGATTTTATATTACCAGCAACTTGAAACACACACAAATCTTTCCTGGATACCCTTTCAAATAACTCCCTTTTCAGTTCAGTCGTTTATTGCTTCAGTTTAGACAAAGATCATCCTCCCAAGCAATCCCATCCCAAATATTACTGTGTTTCACTGTTACTGCCCATTTCTAGAGTTGCAATTAATGGAGCAAGAAAGAGGCAGGCAGAATGTGTCAAAGCTAAAACAGAAGAGACATGAGTTGGCATGGAGGCTGTGACATCATTAGAGGGAAATGGAAAGCTATATTTATAGGAGTACACTAAATGTGCTTGGGAAAGTTCCCAATTGTTGTGGCCAACTGGCACAGTAGAGTACACAAATATGTTAGTCAACACTGAAGTGTCCAAAGAGCCTGCATGCAAACTGCTTATTGGGAATGGTCTCTGCAACTGTCCTATTCCCACACCATAATTAGTAATTGCCTGGAAAATGTATAAATTAGTGTGAATGAAATGTGTGCCAGAGTCTAGGCCAACAGATTACTATTACAGATGATTGTGTTTGACCATCCCGGAACATTTCCCAGTACTATTTGATTTACTTGCATATAAGCATGCTAAGCCTTTCCAGAAGATTTAAAGTTATGGAACACAGCAAAATATTTTATGCATTTCCAGTCCTCTTGTTGAAAATCATTTGGTGTTTAGGGAAATTAGAGATAGGATATGAATGATCAATACCAACTATTTCTAAAACTTTAGTCAATATAAATCAGACTGGATGCACTGTCATAGTTGCATTTTTGGCTGAAGAATGCAACATTATATTTGGGAAGAGAATACATATTGGTACCATGGATAATGGTTACTTTTCATTTCACTTAGTTATCCCTAGCTGTTGATGTTGAAGGCCACTGCCTTTTGTCCTTTTGCTGTTTGCCTGGGAGAAGAGGCTGACCCCCACCTGGCTTTAACCTCCTTTCAGGTCGTTGGAGAGAGGGATAAGGTCACTCCTGAGCCAGGCCAAACCACCCCAGCTCCCTCAGCCACTTCTCACAAGTCTTGTGCTCCAGATCCTTCACCAGCTCTGTTGTCATTCTCTCAACACTCTCAGCACCTCAATGTCCTTCTTTAGTGAGGAGCCCAAAACTGAACACAGAATTCATGGTGCAGCCTCTCCAGTGTTGAGTACAGGGGAATGCACTTCCCTGGTCTTGCTGGCCACACTATTGCTGATCCAGGCCAGGATGCCATTGGCCCTTCTTGGGCACCTGCATATTGCTGAAGGGTGATGTTCATGTTCATGTTCAGCTGCTGTCAATCAGCACCCCCAGGTCCTTTTCCACCGGGCCCCTTTCCAGCCACTTTGCCCCAAGTCTGCAGCACTGCCTGGGGTTGTTGTGACCCAAGGGCAGGACCCAGCATTTGGCTTTGTTGAGACTCATGCAACTGGCCTTGACCCATTGATACAGCCTGTCCATGTTTTCCTTTTATTCTATTCCAAGCATTAAAACTATGTAGCGTAGCTGTGCTTCTTATCTTATGGAAATAGAAAGACGTAGTTGCACAACACTTCTGCGTTGGCTTGTTTTCTTGATTTGCTAGGTCAGCTCATCGTGAAAATTTTCTAGATTAATATATTACGAGACTTACTTCACATTTCCTAGAACATACCATGACGAACTACTCTGGATGATGACACTCTTTGTGACCTGAAACCTCTTCTCCTGAAAGGGTTTTAAAATTATTGACATTCTGATATTGCTCTTTAAATAAGAAAGTACTGAATTTCTTAGGATTTGGCCTTATAAATAACTTAATCTTGCTAACACCCACACAGAAAAATCTGTATTTCCCTTTATTGCAATTGCATCCCAGTGATTCAGTCTCTTTTTTTCTGTGCAGCTTGAGATGAGGTTGTTTTTTACTTTTTATTATATATTAGTAATTCAGACTGACATTGGCAAATTGCGGTCAAACTACTAATTTTACATCCAGTGTGATATTACATGACCAAAGAAATTTTGTTATTCTTACCGGGAATTCTTGACAACTGGAAACCTTAGATGATCTCAAGTGTTAAAAATGGGGACCATGTGTCAAAACCAGCTCTTGATTATTTGTTAAGATTTACAATTATGACTTGATCAAAACACCTAAGTAGTCTATAGCAGAGGCAGCATGGCATATTCCAGAGAAGCATCCAACTGCTATAGACAGGATGCAGGATTTTTCTCATTCTGCTCCCTTGCCACATTCCAGTATCTTAACAGTTGTAATCAGTGGCATAGAAGAGTTCAAAAGACAATCACATTCAGGAAGTGTTTCTGATGTAATAACCAAAATGGAGATCATATTCAATCTTGTGGACAGAAGTACTGCATAGAACTGTGAATGCCTCTACTTAAAAAACCTGAGGTTTTATAAACTTGATTTGTTTTTTTCAGTCTGCTTGTTTCACAAATTATTTCACCCTTCAGCAATATGCAGCTACAAGCAGCTGACTCTGGAGAAGCAATTTTTAATTAAAACCTGTTTCTCCCCCTTTTTGTTTCAGTTAATGATTGCCAGGAGGTGTTGCTAACCACAGGCTCTTTTCAATACATTCTGAGCATACTCATATCCTATCACCTTTCACAGAAAAGATGGGTGCTCAGCATCTGTGGTGAGTGGGAGGACATGGATATTTCTCTGGCAGCTGAGCTGTGCTAGGTGAAAAGTCTCCACTGATAAGTCTTTATTTTTTAATTAGTTCCTCATGAAAAGAAATTACTTCCAGTAGTGAATAAAATTGCCCTAAAAATCTAGAAGAACAGAATGGAAATTACGCTGTAAGTTATGAGAGTAAATAACTTTTGAGATGTTCATCATTTAACAATTTTCAGTGTTTCCTAGATCAAGTCTTAAAGCTGTAATATTTATGCTTTAAAGTTAATTTACTTCATGATTGGTTGGGGATTTATTACCTAAGCTTGGGCTAGGAACATGTGGCTAAATTCAGAGCATTGAATGGTTTTGCTTATTCATTCCTTTAAGAAAAGAGTGATTAATTATAATGCTTATTAAATGCTGCCATCAAAACTACACCAGACCTTTTCTATCAGAACAGTAAACATAAGTGTTTCTGTTCTACGGATTTGGTAGGCTATAAAATGAATGTGTGCCAGTTTAGGCATTGATAAACATGGGGTTTATCTTGTTTACTGGCTTGTTTCTCTTTATATTGGCTTCTTCAGGAATTTGGTAAGGTAGTTTTATAGAAACTATTAAGAAAAGGTTGCTTTCATTAAAGTCTAGTTGGCTCAGATCTTTAGATGTTTTGTTGTGAAGATGGCAGAACACAGGAGCTGTGTCTAAGGCTATTCAGGCATGTTCCTACCCACAGAAAAGTCCAAAATGGTGCAGCTCTGTGCAGCCCTTTTTCCTCTGCTGACTATGATGCATCAGCCCTGGAAACGTACACAGAGAGAAGAAAACACTTTTACTCCTTTCCTCCAGCTGATACAGAAAACACCACTGACCTACACCCTGAAACAAACACACACACTATGAACACTGCAACTTGGAAATGCATCCCCTAATAAATTACAATAAGCAACTAGGCTACTTCAAACAAATGTTATACTATATGAGTAGGTTTCAAAACTCTTACAAAGCAAAGGCTGCCGGGTAGAATGGTGTTTCTGCTGACATAGAATATTTACTGCAGAGATATTGCAAAGATGACATAAGAGAAAAAATGGCTTAGATTAGAAGATAGGGAACTTTCCCCTGAAACTAGGCTACAGAAATAAAAGGATGAGGTAACAACAGTGGACTGTTTACATGACTGCCATCAAAAAAGACTTAATCTACCATCCAAGTGAGGACTTAACCCTCTTGAATCAGGCTTTCCCTGTAATACTGCATACATGCATCTTAATGTACATGTAAGTGTTCAAAAGAATTGTCTAGCTCAATGAATACTAAGAAGCTTTCTATTTTTCTATTTCAGCTAATAAAAAGCCAGAGCTAGTCTTTTTTTATGCTATTTAATCAGCAGAGGGAGGGAGGGTTCTGTGAGCATCACATGAGCACAACGGCACTGTGTGAGGTGAAAAAGGTTCACCGCAAAACCCGGAATACTTTTTGACTTCCTACTACTGAAAGATTACGTAACTGGAAGAGGCTTACAAATATTTAAATAGTACTTTGTCCACTGTGTCTTGCACTGGGTTCCTGTCAATTAAGACATTTTAAAAATCAGCCTTCTATGATGATTATAAAGTACTAAGAAAACAAAGTTTCATCTTCAGAAAGATGAGGACATTTCTTCAGGAAGAAAGGAAAACAAAGGTGAAACCAAGTAAATAGGAAGATACTTCAAAGGAATTCACCTTATGTAAAAGATGTAGCATTCTCACTGAATTGTGGTTGCTTCTAAAACAAAACCAGTTATCCCCATGTGACTTGCAATTGCAAATACAAAGAAGACAAATGTGAGTATCAAACTATTCATGCCAAAATAATTTGTGAATCATCCTACCAAAGGTCACATCAGAGAGTGGGTTTCGTACTGGGTTTTAAATAGAGGTTTTAGAAAAAATGCTTAGGAAAGCCACTGATATACTTACAAAGAAGAAAAAAAATACCCGGCCTCTAAGAAATTATTTTAAAATATTTATCAACTTACAGGTAACTTACCTCAGAAAGCACAGGTTCAATTCCACACTAATCTCTGCCCAGTATCATGGTTCTCCACATACAGTAAACAGGTACAGCATGCTGTGTATCTGAGCTTAGAAAGTAGCCCCTCAGTCACTAAGTAGGCTTTCCTTTAAGCATATCCATATCCTATTTAAAATGTAAGGGCCCACTTCTAATCTCTGCCAAGCAGTGAGTGCACACCTACAAACATTCAGCAATGCACGGGAACCTGATGGTTTCCCAGAGGTACAGTGCTGTATGCCACAAATCCAACAAGCACTCAGGCACTAAATCTTCAGAGAATAGCCAAGTTGACACAGATGCTTTAGAGGCCTATTTTCATTTTAATGGACACGGAAGGGAAGATTTATGTGCACAGCTCATCGTATTTGCAGCAAGGGCCACTAGTTAAACGACATGAGAAAAAGAGGCATCCTCCCAGTGAGACGTGACAAGGTGTGTGGGCCTGAAGCATCCCTGGGTGTGTGGCCAGCCCCGGGCACGGACAGCGCGGGGCGCTGGTGCCGGAGCCGAGCGCTCGCCCGGCCCTTTCCGCCGATGGCCACCTGCCGTCCCTGCCGCCGGGGACCGCCCAGGGTGCCCTCCATCTGCAGGGGAAAAGGGGCCTGGCACAGATGGAGACAGGCGGTAATTCTGGGCACATGCAACGCCTTTCGCTGGAACAAGGACAATGCTGGAAAAAATGATGTCTGCCAGGGCTTCTCCCCTGGTTGCCAGGACCTGCTTCTGGGAAAACAAATCCCAGCCATGAGATGGGTGCTTGCTGTACAACGCAGATTGCATAACTGGTGATGCAGATCAAAGAAAATCAGGAAGGAGTTTGGATTACATCGCCTTGATTTGCTGCCATAAGCGTATCAGCTTTATATGAAAAAAAACCCCAAAAAACTGTTTAAACTATTCAATATTAAATTTTAAATTCAGACTATTGAATTATTAAAGTTTTATTTCGATCAGTAGTCCATTACTGCTTCATTATTACTTTAACTTAGAGGCAATAAATATAAACTACACAGAAAATCAAACTTTTTTGTAAGCCATATCTTCATTTCTTCCTGTCAGAAAAGATATGACAAGGTTTAGCTAATTCACATGTATAGTCCTTCTATAGCTAATGCAAACAGATATAATTTTAGAAATCTTTTGTGTTATGTATTGCTTAAAACTAGTGATAAACAGTCCTAATGGAAGCTGAAGGCAATTACAGAGGAAGTAAATCAGGGGTCCTTTGAAGTGTTATTATGGCTGTTAACAAAATTAAATAAATTTGTTGTCTCATTCAAGAGAAAAGACAGTAAGGTAAACTGTTTACTAATTTTAACACATGCATAGAATTTTTCATCTGATAAAATATGGGATATAATTTTGGATTACCGTTTTCTTTTTTTCTGGATTTTTTTAAAGCTCAGCACAAAGGCCAGGCATTAACTCATGAAAAGTCTCTAGAGTTCCAGTCTTGCAGCAAAAATATTTCCACTTAAACAGCTTTAGGTGAAGGTTTAAGATGAACCTTCAAAATCATTGATAGATAGGAACACCAAGTACTTCTCATTAATTTTTTTTCAATTTGTTTTTAGACTACTGAACTCATTAAAATCGCAAATATATAGTCTGAATTACTGAAATGAACTTTAAAGCTCACAAGTGGGACAAGCATTCATATCCCTTGTGAAGAATTCATACAGAACTGTGTGTCCTTCTGTTTCATGCAAGAACTGTACAAAAGACATCGTAACGTCTGTTCCCTAGAGGTATTACTGTGTAGATGACATTTCTAACCACACTGCTGCAAAGTGCAATGAGGCTGAAATTTTATCTGAATTGCTGCTGTATTAGGAGTATAGGAGTATGCTTTACAATTTTCTAGCTCTTTGCAGGAAAGTCAGCACTGCCGTTTTCTGTTGAATTTATTGACGTGAAATTCATCAATCATAGAGTATCAAAATATGCAAAATCTGCCATTTGTTACCAGCACTCTTGATGCATGACATACAAAATTATGCACTGGTGATCTGGGAGAACGTTTTCTCCTTCTCTGCAAGTGGGTGGCAAAAGAGAAAGAAAAGCAAGCACATGACAAGGAAAGGAAACTCTGGTGGGAGTCACCTCTTCTCTTGAGTCATGGGACCAAGAGAGCACCAGCAGCTCAGCACAGGCAGGGGATCTGTCACAGGACCCCGCCAGGCCAAACGGGACTGAGAAAACCTGCAGCCACCACACAGAAACCACAAAGTCCTCAGTCCAGAATGATAAAAAAAATTGAAGGACTAGGATCTCTCAAACTGGGAAATTTGTGGCAAGTGCAGAGTTTCTCTAGACTTCTGTGTGAGAAATAATCAGCTTATGCATAACACCTGTATGACGTGTTGTATTCTACACATATGCTTCAACCTCTCAAATGCCCACCTGCAAAGACAGCCTGCCTGCAGGAGTGGAATCAAGGAAAAGGACTTGTGGGCACAACTGAAAAGCCAATGGATCTCAGAAGTAAGTGGGATTTTTAAAAATTGGGCAAAAATCACTCCATATCAAAGAAACTCAGGTAAACTGGAGATTATTGACTCAGGGTTTTAAGAAGTAGAAGCAGTAGGCAGCAGCACCAGTGACTGTGCCTGCCAGGGCTGTGACAAATTTACAGAAATTTATCAAAGATAATACACAGTACAGCAGGGAAATTGTGCTTTCTTGGCCTCAAAAAGACTATGACTTAAATTTAAGTAGTTGATGGCTGCATTCTTTTAGTTCACCAGATAACAAACACCTTAACATTCACCTCAGCAAACCATGATGGAAAGCCTTACCCAACTTTCAACAAGGAAACATTTCCCTATGAACATTTGTAAAATTAGGGGCTTCGTATAGAATGTTTAAATACAGCTTTCCTGTCAGCTTGCATGTTTTAATGACCTCTTTAGATGAGTATCAACCCTGACATTACATAACACAGAGCCAAATTCTTGAAATTATTTTGATACATAATAAAAGATAACAACTACTCCTGGTAGGAATACACATCCCACAGCCTTTTACAGTTTTGAGTAACTCTACAAAGTTAAAGGAACTAGAATTTTTTTTATATTTGGAGAAGGAGAGGAACAAGAAGATTTGGGGTTTTTTTATGACTTTGTTTTGATGTATTTGCTGTGCACATTAAAATCTGAATATTATGATGTAATAGCAGTATATATAAAAAGAGAAAACACAATAAAACAAAACTTCAAACGGTGTTCTAAATAAGTAATAATTAAGCATGGGAGAAAAAGCTCTCAGACAAAACAAACATAAAATTACACCACCTTCCTTACAACTCCAGTAAAGCTGTGTCTCTTAGATTCCAGGCAGATGTATTACTACGTGTGATTTCAGAAGGAGGCACCCATCACACACACCAAAAGAGGAAAAGCTGTTCCTGACACTAAGAAACTTTTCACACATCTTAAACATGAACAGACGTTGACTAAAGGCAATGACTTTCTCAAACTAGACAAAGTGGTATGTATACTCATTTACAGTATTCTGTCTTTTTCACAGAGATTCACTGTCGCACATTACAACTTGTAGGCTTCAATATTAGTTCAAACTACTAATCAAAATTATTTGCGCTGCTGCACTGGATTCTGATTTCCAGTGGCTGAGATGAAAATACATCTTTGTTTCTGTAAAAACATGAGGTGAGCCTGACCAAGAGTAGGCAACTCTCACCTATTAGAGAGGTGACAATATCTGAAGCTGCTGCAAGCCTTTCTTTCAGAACATCATCTGATAGCTTTTTGAGCAACATAAGAGAGAAAACATGCTTCCCAAAACTGTAAAGCAGCAGCAGCTATATAGGGGAAGGCAACAAATGCCAATTCCACTAGAATAGTCATTCAAAGCCACAGAATTCAGAATATGCACAGCCTATTTCGTTGAGCTTTCATTTCCAGCACCCAGTGAATTTCAAGTTAAAGAATGGTCATTTGCCTTAAGGCAAAGAACATTTACCATTGCAAGATAAAATAAATTTTAAAAAATTCTGGAGAAAAATCAGAGCTTACCCAAGTGCTAATTTCTGTCTTTACTTTCAAGTTTTAAAACAGAACAATACCCTCACAAATAAAGCGCCACCAACACAAAGGTCAATTCTATTTTAAATGGATAGTCAAATAAATGTTCTTCAGCACTTTTTGTGTTTTCTGTGGAAGTAGGTATGTCTAAGCATGGTTAAAGGGGATACCAGACTGTTAGATGTCCAGTCTTCTCGGCAGCACTTGTATTTATCTGTTACATTCGGTCTAAAGGTCTCCCTTACTGATCCTTCAGATGAGAGTGTAATATACCATGTGCACTTATTTTGATCTGTGTTCACTGGAGCTAAAACTTTAGGAGTTCAATGTATGCTTTTAGCCTAAATACACAGACATTAGCAGAGCACAGACAAAATCCATTTACCAGGATAGGAACAAAGGTACCGCTGTGATCTGTCATGTTAGCCTAACCTCAGTGATAGTAAGAACAAGCTACTTTCTACAAAGAAAACTACAATTTGGAGTGTTTCAGGAAGAAACACTCAGAAACAGTCTGACTCCTTCAAAAGCCTAAAGGGAACCTTTCAGGAACTTTTCTTTTTAAAGAGTGATTCACATATCAAAGCATGTGTTTCAGTCTGATTCAGAGCTTACTTTAAACACACACCATTTGACATGAAATAATACTGACAGTCAATGGCTATATAGGATGGCTGGGACATTTAATGGGAATATAAAATTTATTTTCATGGTTATGAAGTTCACTCTGATAATACAAAGTATTTCTAACGACTTTGAAAAATCATTAAGCTATCAACTTTGAACTGTATTTACACCAAGGAAAACAGTTATTGCAGAGTGTTATATGTCGGAAAGAGACATAAAAATATAAATCTGTTCACTTACTTACTGAACCAACTTTTGGAAATTATTCTGCTCATATATATCTACATAACTGAAAATATGCATCTCTATTATATATATTTATGCATGCACATATATATATATATATATATAATGTTAATATCACTGCAACAGAATGGTTGTCATAGGGCAATCTCTCCTGCTGTTAAGTGAAGACAAAAGAAATCCTGAATTTAGTTTCTAAGCAAGAGACATTTTTGCTCCTATACAAAGATTTTATTTCTGGCATACTAAATGCTCAAAGTCAGTGTGATGGTGCCTGACAGATGCTGGTATTCTTGCTGGGACAGTTGTGCACTCTTCATCATGGACATGCAATACCAGGCCTAATTTCAGCAGCTACTCTTTGTTGTTCAGAGCCATAGCAACTACACTGAAGGGTCTGGGTGTGCCACATACACATGAAAATGAGGCACAGAAAAGGAAGTGAATATTTAGTACTGATTTATTTTGATTTTATGTAAACAAGTGCTACCTTGAGCAAACTGATCAGTTCACATAAATTTATCACCTCATTTCCATTTAATGAAGCAGTTCTATCTGACATTTTTATGACTTAAATTTGACATTTACGGCTTAATGACTCTGGAAAACAAAGCGTGAAGCAGAGCCGGTGCAGAAAGATACACACAAATATCAAACATAACAGAAGGTCTATGAAAATTTCAGTTCCCCCACATCATAATAACATCTAGCATAGAAATGACTGCTGTGCAACGACTACACTATAGGCTTAAATCCAGGCTGTAATAGCTCTCTCTACTGCAAAGAACAATTCTGTATCTTCCCTTTAAAAGCCGTGGCTTTGGTCTAGCAAACAATTATATGAAATTGTATAGCTAAACTTACAGTCTAAAATGGTTTCTGCAGGAATCATAAACCTCAGGAATTAGCCTCAAATCTAGTTTTGTCACTTTGTCTTTCTGGAGTATGTATAGAAGTGTCACCTTACTTAACCTTATAGTTTATCTACTTCAGTAAGACTTGAAATTAATTTTATTTCTCCAAATCAGTCCCCATGAATTCTTATGATATTAAAAAAGGACTATGTTACCTCTTTTCTTTTTAATTTTTTTTTTCCTGATTTCTTTAATTCTCTTTGGTAGAACCACAGAGACTACAGCTGCTGAAATATGCAGAGCCCAAGCTGGACTGTGCGGCTTTCAGCAGGATTTTGGCTGTTCTGCACAGCGGATCACGTACCGCCACAAGATGGTGCTCTCTCTTAAAAAATCCAACTTTACCGTGCCTAGCGGGGAAATGCAAAGAAACTGCAAAGGTTCAACTCCATTGTACCTATGCAAATATTTTCATTGATACGATGCCAAAGCCTGCATAATAAAACATTTTAACTAGTAAAAAATGAAGAAAAACATCCAAAAGGAACCAATTTGCTTGGGAACATGTAATTTAAAGACTGTGATTTCTGGCCAGTGACCTCCTGCCAGTTCAGCCAAGGTCACATACAAGGTGGTTTGTGCCTTGTTTCCCAAGATGATGTTCCATGGCAAAGTTCTGGGAAGCCAAGGGAACCCAACAGCAGTTCTGCAGCAGTGGCAGTGGGTGTGTGGAGCTGTTGCTGCCTGCCCCATGAGGAGACACAGCTGCAGAGCTCTGGGGTGTGCTGGGGAGCTTCACGCCACTCCGTTAATGAGCTACAAGGGTCGCCTACAGAACTGTGTGATGGAAACAGAACTCCTGGTTTCAGAGTGCCAGATGGGGTGTGGGAAGCCTGGAGTTAATTTCCTATGCTCTCTTTGAACCCATCACTGAGGAGCTGGCTCAGATGGGCTCCAGACAGATTTAGACACACTCTTCGAGTCTGTAACAGCTGTGATTTGCTCCATGTAAAACCTTCACTGGCAGCAATAGGGTCATTCCCAGAGTTCAGGAACTCTACATGGTAAGCAGAATTGTCAAACCCAGGTTTTTGATCTCCTTCATTTTGTTTCTTCACTTGGGAAACATAAGACGATTACATGTCAGAGTCCTGCAGGAACGAGGTTAGCACAAATCCAATAAAGTTGTGTGTTACCCATAGGGACAGATAAATTACAAAAACACACATAGTAAACTAAAATATTAACAGACTGGTAATGTTCTGCTTTTGATGAACAGGACAGGCTTTGGTGGGAATTATGCAAACGTCTCTGAAACCTGAACCTCTGGTGCAATGAGGGATATGTCATATTTATTGATCTTAGATCATTTTCATTAACTTAACAACATTTACAGATGTTGACATTTGTTTTCCTTGAAAAAAATTTCCACTTGTGACCTGAAAGGCCCTTAGTCATATGAAAAATTATTTTATCAACAAATGAACTGTAATGTGCAACAGATACTGTAGCAATCATATCTTGACAGCAGAAAGTCTTCATTTTGCTAAAGTGCTATGAAAATACAGGCTAAACAGAAAATAATATTGCACGACATTGGAAGTAGGTACTGGGCAGAAATAAAAGGTCAAAGACAGGGACAAAATACTGCCTTAGGAGTGAGAAGTAGAAGTCCTCCATATAGGTAGTGGGGAAGCTAGAGGTAAGGGAGGTAAGGGCTCTTGCAGGAGCAATTTCCATTTAAAAAACACTCTTGTCCCTCATCGACCCTCCCTCATGAAATCGCCTTTCCTTACTGACACCCAACTCCTCCCTTTGAGCTGGCAGGAAGGGTTCAACACAGAAATATCTCCTCCCAGGGCTTACAAGCAGTTGCAAGGACAGAGATCGGGCAACAGAAGTCCAGAGACCAACGCCTTCCCCTTCCAATGCTGGCAAGAATCATCTACAGTTTTCTTCATGGCATCACCAGTGCCAAGAGCAGTAGGAATGTGTGCAGCCTACTGAAAAAAAAAGCAGAGTTCCAATGTCTCTCCCTGGGCACAGGCGGAAGAAACAGTTCCCTGGAACCAGATTTGTACCATTCTCTTTGTCCCCTTATAGAAAGTAAATTGAACAAAATTTATTTGCATACCTGAGCTAAGAAATAAAGAGCAAAAATAAACCAGAGGAAAGCCTCTTTCTATGTCTTTTGCATTTTGATGGCTGTAACTTGCATCAGCTCACGGAAAATACACAATCTGATCTTTTTACCAGTGGACCCAGCCCAAGGAGAAACACATATTCAGTTAATTTTGCCAGAAACTGCTCCAGGATGCTCTATCCATTGTGCACACTCTTTTTTTACCTGTGCCCTCTCCCTGCAAAGAACATATCCTAGAGATGTCAGCACGTGAAAGGATTATCACCTGTCGACAGCCTTACAAATGCCCACTTGAACACAAAGCACAACCAGTACCTCTGTGCCCTCAGGAAAGCAGTTTTTCCCCAAGCATGTGCCAGCTCCCAAGAGCTGTGAATGCCACAGGGTGCTGCTATTGGCAGTTTTGCTTTCCCTTGTGCGAGCCTTAGGTGGCTCAGCCTTTTTGAAATCGAATGTCAGGTAAGCTTACTACAACATCCTTTTCTGATCAATACTGTTCAGGAAGACTAATGAGTTGCAGTGACTGAAATTTCAGATAACGTAAAATCTTCGTATGTTCTAAGGGGGCTGGGTCAGAAAATAGAATGACCCAATAGTTATTTGAAGTTGCAGCATTAATGTGGGCCAGGAAGGCCAAGGAAGTTTTCTGAGTTGCTGTAAATATCTCAGTAATTAATGCTGCAGGTGGCTGGTTTCCTTTAACTCTCAATTCTAGTATCAAGAAAGCTCAATTGGCAGGAGACTTTCCAATGCTGTAGCTACAGCATGCAAAAATACCAGGGGAGAGAAATGAGGCTTCACATCCCTGCCAGGCCCATTAACCTAATGCTGTGCAAATCCTGCAGGTTCCTCTAGCTGCTCCACCCTGGGTTCCAGATTTACCAAGTCAGAAATCATACAACCCCTTTTGTAAACTTGAGTGCTGCAAGCTCAGCAAGACCATGTCATAGGCATTAGGGATTCAAGTCACGTTGAAGCCTCATATTGAAGGGCCACCCTCACCACAAGATCTAAACTTTTTCTCCATTCACAAAAGAGCTGTGTCCAAGACCATCTATAGATGTTCAGCATCTAAATGCACACTGAGATTGTAATTCCAATTAATTGTGATTCAGTAGTAGGTGTAATCAATAAATGGGAATTCCCCAATGGATAAATTATTAAACCTTCTAAGTAAGAACTCAAAGTCTGAGGTGGAGAAATTCAGACTTGAGTTCCCTGTCTTCATGTTACGTATAGAATCATAGAACCATTAGGCTTGGAAAAGACCTCCATGATTATCAAGTCCAACCTTTGAATGAGTAATGCAATGCTCACTAAATCATATAATGAAGTGCCAGATCTACACATTTTTTGAACACTTCCAGGGATGGTGACTCCACCACTTCTCTGGACAGCCTGTTCTAATGCTTGATGGCTCAGTGAAGAAGCTTTCTTAAGATCCAGACTGAAACTCTCTTGGTGCAACTTGATGCTGTTTCCTCTTGTGCTGTCCCTGTTGTCTGCGAGAAGAGACCAACCCCCAGCTGGCTACAGCCTCCTTTCAGGGAGTTGGAGAGAGCAATAAAGTCTCCCCTGAGGCTTTTCTGCATACTGAACAGCCCCAGCTCCCTCAACTGCTCCTCACTGGACTAGTGTTCCACACCCTTCACCAGCTCTGTTGTCATTCTGTGGACCCACTCCAGCGCCTCAATGTCATTTTTTAGTTGAGGGACCCAAAACTGATGTGGGCTCACTTACTCCTGCTGGCCACACTATTGCTGGATGCCATTGGCCTTCTTGGCCACCTGGGCACACGCTGGCTCATGTTCAGCCACTGTCCCCAGCATCCCCAGCTGCTTTATCCCTTGGGCAGTTTCCAGTCACTGCCCCCCAGCCTGTAGCACTGCATGGGGTTGTTGTGACCCAAGTGCAGGACCCAGCACTTGGCCTTATTGAACCTCATCCAGTTGGCCTCGACCCATCGATCCAGCCTGTCCAAAGTCATCCCTCTGCAGAGTCTTCCTGCCCTCCAGCAGATCAACACTCCCGCCCAAGTTACTGTTGTCTGCAAATTTACTGAGGGTGCTTGAATTTACTCGATCCTCTCATCCTGATCGTCGATAAAGATATTAAACAGGACTGGCCCCAGTACTGAGCCCTGGGCAACACCACTAGTGAATGTATATGCAAAAAGTAAATGTATGTATATGCAAGTAAAAATATATGTTTGTATATGCAAAAATAGTGCAAAACAGCTCTACTGAAATACAAAGATTACTCCCAGAAATAATAATTAGCTGTCACTTCCTGCCTTAATCTATGACAGTTTATACAGTTAAATTTTTCTAGTATGTTGGTAACCAGTCTTCCCCTAAGATTATGATTGCTGATGTTTGAGAAATATGGTTATTGATAAGCAAAAACTTGAAGCAGGAATTCTATTTTATAGGCAGGTTTAGGGTTATTTTTCATTTTAAATTAAATATATTAGCAATAAGGAAGCTTTACACAAGCACACAGGAGCTTTTTTGCATCTCAATAAATTCAGGCAACCACATTCTATGAAATTAAGTTAAATGCATTTCTCTTGAAATATACTATCAATAAAAATACCAATAGTGGAAATCGCTTTGTCTTGCATAGATGCTAAGTTTCAAATGCAGTTTCTTTTAGCATGGATCACAGAATCTCCCAATATGATTATAATTTTAATTTTCTTCTTTGAACATGGTTTGGCTCAGAAGAACAATCTGGCAATGTGTTAAGGCAGTCTTTCTGCAACTTTGCTGCCGATATGCAGCAGCAGAAGTTGTTTTTATGAAGTAAATAGGGATTTATGGTAATCTTTTAAAGGAAATCACTGAAAAGGTTTTGAGAGGAACTCTTGTCTCATTTATTTAGTTTCAGTACAATGCTACTGTCTGTACCCTGATTATGCTATGCTTTAGGCACATATAAGCACAATATGTATCATCATTTAGACAGGATAGAGAGGAAAACAGAATAAACATAAACCAGATATGCTTCCCCATCCTTGTTTTCTTGCTTTTCCACATGTAGGCACAGCAAGAGGAAAAGACAAAACTCCCAGCTCCTAATGTTCAGAGATTTGTCAATGGCAGTTTGCTGCGGCTCACACGCAGAGTGAAGCAGCAGAGGAGACAACTGCAGAGAGCAAGTCAGGAGTGTGAAGCCTCAGAGAGCAAAGCCACAGGGACAGAACAATCTCTTGAGCAGCTGGGGAGAAGAGGCAACCAATTAAACAGGGAGCAAAGAGGAGCAGGAAGCTCCATGCTAGCAAAAGCCATTATGTTTTCTCTTGTATTTTTGATCAACAGTGGAAACCGAACATGTGGGGGTTTTTTAATTGCAGAAATATGGAATAGTCTGAAGCTGTATCACAAAATACAAACCTTTTTTAGT
The DNA here is from genome assembly GCA_013400495.1 of Nicator chloris. Classification (NCBI taxonomy): domain Eukaryota; kingdom Metazoa; phylum Chordata; class Aves; order Passeriformes; family Pycnonotidae; genus Nicator; species Nicator chloris. Next base: position 48,012 of record WAAE01003051.1, read on the forward strand.
CAGTAAACTACATTCTTGAAATCAAATGCAGCCCATAAAAATAAGGTTCTAATTTTATATATTGTTTTCTGTAGCCTCGAAAAACAAGCAATCAAGCAAAAAAGGGGAGTTATTTTTCTATTGCTGAAAATAAGCTCCCACAAACCATTCTCCTTCATTCATACATCTCACTTCCAGTCCTCTCAGTCTGGAATTGCATATTACAAGGATAAGGTAACGAGCTAATTGGAAAGATCTACTCCTCTAGAGCTGGCACAGTGTGCATGGATTACTGTGTGCCGTGATACTCAGGAATTTCAACCCTCAAACATCACTTGGGATGCTGGTTTGAGTGTGATGCAATGAGAAGTTATACTGCTCCTCATCATGACGGCTGGTTAGAAGATCAGCATGATGCAGAGCTGGATCTTTTCAAGTCTCAGACTACTAGTATCAATTTAATCCTGTGAGCTCCTGTGAACAGCTCTTAGAGAGAAAGGCCAGAGAAGACAAGGGAAATCCTACAATTACCATACAGGGAAAATGACAAAACATCTCCTGTTACTTTGGGGTGGCCCTTGTTCTGGAAGAGATAGTAAAAGGCACAGTCCATGTCTCCACAAAGTCCTAGCTGTGTTTAGTCAACAGTTCCTAATAATTCTTCCCAAGTCTCTGCGTAATTGAAGACTTTTATTTGATGATCAGATGGAAAAAATTATCCAAATTCGGGGTCCAAACAGCTATTATTAGTAATAGAAAATACTGCAGCAAGGTAATGAATACACAATGAACAATTATTGATTTACTATATCTCTACTGCTGTTTTTCAAATCTGTGAAAAGTGTTTTTTTCAGTAGTTTTTTAATGTTGTGGGGATTCTAATTTTTTTTTTTTACAACTCTTGGTTGTTCTTTTTCTGGAAATGTATGAGTATTCTCATCTGACATCCCTGCTCCCTTAACTGAACTCATTTACATCTTTACATAACATAAAGCAACTTGTGATATCATTATTCACAATTATAATTTAAAAATTGACTTTTAATAAGTAATAAAATTCCTCTTATCATTGAACATTCCTGTTAGAAAATTCATTTATTAAAAGCAAGAATGGCCTAGGAAATGTGTATATATATCCTCCTTAAAAAAATCAGAGAGAAGTAATTTCAGCACTGCTTTCAGATTTAAAAGCCACATATTCGAAGTGGACATATTATGCAAAGTTTGAGTGTGCTTGTTATGAGCTGCCAGCAACATGTAGCAGTTTCTTTTGCAGGATTTTTGGATATCTGCCAGTGGTAGTCACAATAGATGCCTTTACAAAATTGTGTTTTCATTTTGTTCCTATTGTACTATAGAATTGCAACCATTTTATAAAAAACTGTTACATTTATATAGTATATTCTTCACTTAATAAAGGAAATATTACAGGAGTAATATCAAAAAATGAGATACTTGGAAAGCAGTATATTATGTGTTTCTCAAAATGTGGTGACTACAAACGAGGGTGTTCTGACAAGGTGGTTAATGTATGACCAAAAGGAGATTAGAGGATTCCCGAAGGACCTCCACTAGAGTCAGGTATAGACTTCAAAGCACAGCTCTTTAAACTTAGCCACAGAGGCAGGCAAAGACATCTGAGGTTCCTTTTTGTGTCACAGGCAAGGTTCTCACAGCTGAAGTGCCTCAGAGCTCCACCCTGCTTCTGTCTTCTCTATTGTCTCCTGTTCATCATCTCTTCCCTAGCACTGTGTTTCGTTTAGTTTTATTTTTAATGCAGAAGCACCTTTGTGCCAAAAGTTTGTAAAGTAATGTCTTTGTGAACTCAAGCCTGGACAACTTTGAAAATGTACATGAAATTTAAATAAGCATTTGGTTAATTTTGGTTGAGAGAAAAAAAGGCAAAATCTCAGGATTTTGTCTGTGAGATACACATTTGCTTCGCTCTTGATCTGGCATAGTAGCGTATACATGTGAGACCAGAATTGTGGTGCAAGAACATCTCTCTGTCCAGAAATTAAAATCCAGAGTAACTTACCACAAAATTTGATATATTTAATCCAAGTCTCTAAAATGAGGCTGTTTCAGCCACTTCAGACACAACACAGTACCTAAGAGGAGCTCTATGGGCAGACCTCTGCAGCTGATCTTCCTGGTCCCTTTCTAGTCTTACTTGTTAATAATGTCCTGATTATGTTATTTTGGAGCATGGGGCATCTCCCCTTCCTCCCTTATTCCAAATGATTTATCTGCTAAATCTGAGAATTAATCCAAGAACGGATGATTGGTTTAGTTTTGTTCCACGTGACATGAGGAAACGAGATTTAATACAGGCAGAGAGAGCCTTGGCAAAACAGAGAGCAGTACTCTTACTTTACAGTCCCTCCTAACTGGTGCAAAATCACGTCACTTGTCTATTCAGGCAGTCAGCTTATTCAACAGAACACCAGCCTGCAGAGGGCTTTCCAAATTTAGCTGAGAGATAAAGAGCAAGGAAAAAATATGCTGAAAATGGGATGCACATAATAAAATAGCAATCAAAAATGCATCACATGGGGATTCACCTTGTAATGTTTACCACTTCTAGCACAGAATGTGAAAGGCAACAGAAGTCTCAGGGATCGTAGACTACTTCCTCCCTCCGAGGTTTTATTTAACCTACATTTTTTAAGGTGTCTGCTTTTGTCTGTGTTGCTGCTTATTGATAACCACAGCATGATTTCCCCAACGCCTCTCTTTATAGAGCTACTGAATACCAACAAAAAGAGTTGCTTCACTTGGTAGGAGAGTTTTCAGAACAACTAATACTTGACCTTTACTGCAAAGAGCTCCTTTTGCCACAGATCAAATATTTTCGATTTTCAGTACCAGCAACCTGGCCTGAAAGAATTTCATGAGACTATATCACATTTTATCAGATCCATCGCATACCCAGTGAATCCAGGAATGATTAAGCCTGACAGTCATAAAGGTGTCAGGAGCCTGACAGATTTTCCTGTGATACAAGCAATAGTTCCTTTACTACCTACAAATATAATTATTATTAATAGTGATCAATTTCAGATGTTTCATATGATGTTAACAAAACTTGCACCAGGTATCTTCAGATTTTTGTACAAAGTTTTGACATTCTGTGAACTACTTTTAATTCAAAGGGATTTGCTCTGAATTCAAGTTTCTGCCATGTTAATCCTATTAAATCTCTTGAATAATACATTTAAATGAAGGTTGCCATATATATAGTTGCATAGGTTTGACCTACACCAGTCTGATTTTTATGATTATGATTTTTTATGATTATGAAAATCTATCCTCATAGGTTTTTTGCTTCCTCATGTAAAAATTGTCTAATTTGTCTGATCAGGAACTTCTTCATCATATTGTTTCCCAACTTCCAGCTACCTCACGTGACTAGACGTAAGACCTTTGGAGTTCAGCCGTGACTAACTCTCTGGTTTAATGGCTAGACATGAAAAAAGTGTCAGGAGCTTTTGTAAGAAACTTGGAAGCATCTGGTCACTGGGGTGGAATCCAAAACGCTGTACTAAGGCACCAAAGGCTTCACAGAGCGCACAGGAAATTAGGTATCTTAGAATAGCAAGCCTAAATAAAGACCTGCTGACTGGGAAGTTGTAAGATTTGTAAAATGACTCTCTCCTTCCTAGTATTAATAACACGAGCGCAAGGCAAACCATAAGTGACCCTTATTATAATGCTGCCACTGAAAGGATTAAATCTAGGAAGCAAATAATAGGGGATTATTCATAGTCCCTAACCATAACATTTATCCAGATAGTTTTCCTAGAGCTTCCTCTACAGTTCTTCCTCGGCAGACTGACCTCCAAACTATGTAATTTAAATGAATTATATGCTTAAAGGGGGTGGTCTAAAGTTGTAGGAGAGATAAACCTACAGAAATTTCTGATGAAACTGGGAACTCTATCGCACACCATCATTTATTAGGTCAGCAGAGGGAGACAACAACTCTCTCTTAGTGCTTCAGAGGAGAATGCTTCATTTCCTACGGTGTATCATAACAATTCTCTGGGTGGAAAAGACCATCACTGCTAATGTACCCTGAGACATCACCAGTACATATTCATGAATTTTATTTAGAAAGATTTGGTCTAATGTTTTGAGCACAACTGTTCAAGCTTCTCTGGAGGCTGCCTGTTATTTCTGGGATTTGGCAAGAGAAAGCAGACAAAAGCGTGTTTTGTAGAGTCCTTCTAAACTGCTCTAAGAATATTCAAACCCCTGCATGTACCTTCAAGCTTGACAAGTGGTTTTGAAGCAGCTCTAAAAAAACATTAGGGAAATTGTTTATATAACTCTGAATTGATTTTGATTCTCTGACAGTTTGCTGTTTCATGGAGGTATATTGTAATGCATTCCGAGGACTCAGCACTTCCTAGTCCTTTTTTTTCCATTATTGGAATGCAGGTCCCTGAACAATATTTAGATGTATCTGAAGTATATGGAACAATACACTATAATAATGATAATACTCAAAGATTGAGTCCTCCAGACTCAAGAGCAACACATCCCTACAAAATGGATCATGTGGGAGAACACCAGGAGACCTGGAATTCCTGGAAAACCTTAAACAGGAACAGGTACAGAGGGTGGAAGCAGGGGAAAGTATCCTGGGAGGAATACAGGAAAAATGTTCTAAACAGCCAGAGAGCTTCTTAGGAAAGCTAAAGCACTGGCAGAAGTAAATCTGGCCGAGGACATTGAAGGTAATAATAAAAGATTCTTCAGGTACATCATAGGTAAAAGACTCCATCCTGTTGAACAGTTCCAGAAGAGGCCACCAAGTTAACCACAGAGCTGGGACATCTCTCTTATAAAGACATGCTGAGAGAGATTTGCTGTTCAGCCTTGTGAAGAGAAGGCTCTAAGAGGTCTTATAACAGCCTTCCAGTCCCTAATGGGACCTTGGAAAAGAGCTGGAGTGGGACTTTTCACAAGGGTATGCAGTGACAGGACAAAAGGGAACGGCCTTAAGTTGAAGGAAGCTAAGTTTAGATCAGGTATTAGGAAGAAATTCCTAATGAATTCCTAATTCCTATGAGGGTGGTAAGACACTGCAACAGGTTGCCCAGAGCAGTTGTGTACTCCCCATTCCTGGAAGTGTTTAAGACCAGGCTGGATGGGGCTCTGAGTAACCTCAAGTCCAGTGGAAGGTTCCCTGCCCATGTCAAGCAGGTTGGACTAGATGGTCTTTAATGTCCCATCCAACCAAATATGAAGTAAAGTCATGTCTTGTGGCAAAAACACATAGAAAGTTGTGAATCAGAGCTCCCAGTTCAAAAAGAGAGCCTTAAATTCCAGGCAAATGCCTATTCTGCATGAGAGCTCCTGCCACGAGAAAATGTTTGGAAACGAGGCAAAATGAACCTTGCTACACAAGCCCTGTGAGAACTTGGGGCACTTGGTTGGAGGAAGGTTAGTTCAGTGTTTTCCTCTGTGATTCCAGTGGCCCAAGCACCAGGTGCTGGAACTGTCAAGCTGCCCCTTCCCAGCTGGCTGGTCTCACCACACTTTTGCTGGATTCCAGCTGGCCCTTGTTCTGCCTGAGAGGTTCTTGCCCTTGTGGCTGCAGAGTAACAGAGCTTCCATGTGGGCAGGATGCTGAGGGGCCCCACCGACAGCTGCTGGCAGACTGGTGGCTGTGGCTAGGTCGTTCATTTAGGGTGACACAGTTACAGACCCGAGCTGAGAAGAGCCAGGGCCTCACATCTCCTATTCTAACTTTTAGACTACTAAACAAGAGCCCATCATCTCAGAAGACAACTACGTCCTGAATCATTCTCAGAAGCACTGAGTCACAAGTGTGCACAGAAATATCTGAGTTGTTAACATTTCCTAGCAGCTGCCTTCAGACTTCCATGCAGATGCACTGAATCACTTTACAGAGTAAGATGTGAAACTAATCTTGAGACTTTGGCTCTTGGTTTAAGCACTCCGGACTGCCCACCTGAAGATACATACAAATACCTATCTATCCATACATAGTTCATATTGAGAACTGGGACAATTTAAATAAAAGTGTGCATTGGACTATATGCAGAATGGAACACCTGATCAATCATAAGGTACATGTGAGGAACCTTAAGCAGAAACCTTGGTGGTGTTGGCCCTTTTTCTGTCGATTCTAGACCACAGGGGCAACTTCAGCTCAATCTTCAGCACAGGAGCAAGCATGGAGAGGAAGAAACATAACAAATTGGCAGAGGCTACCAGGACTGACACTGTTCAAAAAAAGACCAGTAGTATTCCATAATGGAAACCGAGGTTTATTTAGGACAGCATATGCTGAAAACTGCTTTTGAGCTATTTAATTTTTTTTTCCATTTGTCCTGGTGGTAGGCCTGAACTTGCTTTTACCATAATAAATAATAAATCAGACTAATGTGCTAGTGAAAAAATCAGCTATGAATTATCAGTAGAATTTTAAAAGCTCAGATTTACCCATGGCCTTACTAGTTCAAAAACAGAGTGGATGCTTATATATATACATGAAATATACTCTATAAATAGGCATTGCTAAGATTTTTACACTAGAGGGCACCTTGCTTACTCTCTTATATTTCATGGAATTTGTGCACTGTAACCTGTATGGAGTTTTCTGCAGTAGTTGAATTCCAGAAGCTTTTAATGTGTACATGAATATAAATATCAATTTCAGGCAATACTTATCCAACATAACCTTGAGGATCTTAAACTGTAGGGGGAAAAATTGGACAATGCCCAGTTTAAATCCTTCTAATGACTTTCAGGGTACTGAAGCCATTGAAATTGAACCACAGCTTTAACTATTTTTTGCTTATATTGCTATGCTAGTATATACTGGCTAAAAATAAAATAAACATGATAGCTTCTAAAGTATTTTGTAATGGAAAATTTAAATCATTGTTTAATATAACCTAAAAAAGCTTAGCTTATAATTTGCAGAGTGCAATGGCCATCAGGCTGAGGTCATCTGACTCCTGTTATTCTGTTGAGAGAAGACCAAAGTTGACACACATATATATTTTACTATCTCCTGAAAAGAGATATGTATGTTACTGTCTATAAATAAGTGTTCAACAATGAGCAAGTCATTGCTCCTTTTTTAGGCACTAGATATAAACAAGGCAAGTATTTAGGTCAGAGAACTTAAAACTATGCATATATATTCACACATTTCTTGAATGAGAATTATTTTAAGACAGTCTGCTCCCCATGCGATACTTTGTACGGTAAGTGGCCTCCTTGAGAAATCGGAGGTCTGTGCATTGACCAATGTTGCCTGGTTTTCAGCCTCAGGGCACTGAATATTTGCCGTAGAAATCAAGAGAGAAGCCTAATACAACAGAGATCACACCACATTCTCCCCTTTGACTGGAGGGTTCCACCCTTTAAAACACTAAAATGATGCTGTTTTTCTCAGAGTTCACAGAGCTAAAACTAAAGGTTCTTTATCGCCTCATTTCCATCCTATTCATCCATTCCCTCCTTTCCCCCGCTATTGTTCAGATATCTGAGGATGAGTATAGATACCTGAGGAGCTAACGATGGAATCCTACCAAAGGAAGGACAAACTCCACTAAAAGTGAAGACTTTCAGGGTTATTCAGGCTTCCACTGAAAGCCATTGTTGCCTGGCATACATGGCCTACGGCAAGGTTTTGACCTACTTGAGAACAGGCATTATGCCATCCAAACAGATGGGCAAAAGCGTAGACAGTCAGGAGACCATGTCTGTACATCAAGCATGGAAGATGAGGGCATGATTCTCAGCTGAAAACATTTAAATAATTGTGCATTCAGAGCTTATGCTCCTGTCACAGAAAGTAATGTGTCACCATTAATCAAGCTTGGAGTTTAGTGTCCTTTAGGAAAGGCATTGCAATGTAAGGTGGATATTATCACCTAGATAGGATTTTGGGACTGATAGGTCTGGAGCACAATTATTAAAACGTTTGACTTCTAGTCCCACCTCTGCTACTAACTTCATAAATGATCTTGAGCAAAATCAGCTACACTCTTTGTAGCTGCTGCTTCTGTTTTACCAACACCAACTTACATACTGTGAGAGCAACATTATGTGAGCAAATCAACATGTGCAAAACAGCTACAACAAAAATAAATACACATCCCTATAGCTGCTTTGTCATGTGACCTCCTTATGTGAAATTTTGGTACAACAGGTCCAATTTTCCATTTGCTGACATGAAAAATTTCTCGTGGCTAGGCTCATGTTGTTGGCTTCAATATCATGCGGACTTTATTTTTTGAAGATTAAAACAGTTAATTTGTAAGCTAAAGTGGACAGAATTGCAAATGCTTCCACTTTGCCATTTGCAATTTCACATGCTTCACTGATTTTCAACATGATCAGTATGTGAAATAAAGATGAGTGGGTATAACAAATTATTCCAGACTAATGTCAACATTAATAATAGTCACTGTTTATATATTAATTTGTGCTAAAACTGTTTCAGATGAGCAGATAGAAAAGACATATGTACATATTTTTGCAAACTAGACACATATTAAGCAGGATATAAAAGAATTAGGTACTATACAGAAACAACTAGATGTAATAAAATTGCTCATGGCAAATGTCAACTTTTAGAAATAATGCCTGGGTTGTTACTAGGATATAAAGTCCAAGTTTATTTAACACTGCTTGTAGACAAGCAATTCGTAAGTCAAGGCTATCTACAGAGTAATACCTAAGCCTGAATCTCAAAAAATGATACAGGACTGAGAACCTTTTCCTATGTGACTTTCATAAAGTAGTTTGTTAGCAATGTCTGAAAGTTAAATCTACTCAGTTCATGAGTCTTAGTAGCTTGAATGGGACTACTCACATTGTATAATAACTAGCAGAGTTATTCAGGTATTTTAGCACACTTACAAGCAATGAATTTGTTGAAGAGCTACTTATATACTATAATCTTTTTTCCTGCTAGTTAGATATTGATTGAATGGATATTATCCAAACCTATTGCAAATTGTTCTGAAATACTTTTAAACTGTACTGGGATAAAGTCCACTCCCAAAAGCATTGATCAGAAAAACTACAATATCTTAAATTATCATAGAAATTAATTACCTGTTCAGAAAAACTGTCCATTAGCAGTTAGGTTTCTAGAAAATACATAGTGTTAGTTTTACTACAGGTGCTGTAGGGTATTTTAAAAAAATGTCCCATACACTCTAAGACCAATTCTAAGAAATCAACTTATTTGCCAACTAATAGCATTGTAGCATTTTCAACATTTAGTCAAGCTTAACTCATCACAGGGAAAGGAGTCATCCTTCAAATATATGACATGTATTTATTATCCAATTCACAAAGGTTCCAGTGCAACAAAGCAGCAATGAGCCTTTATGATGATTAAAATTGCAAAAGAAAATCTCATCAGTCACACTGTGAATTTCCCCCACATAACAACCACCACTGTCGTACTCTTATATTTCACTGTTGATGACAGAGCAGGTCCAATATGGAGGGCATGTCATGTTCCTTTCTGTGTAATACATAGTCAGGAGTCATTCTCAGGGCATCATTAAAAGCCAGGTACACAGGGAGAAGCAGAGCTGCAACAATTGGAGCTCTCAGATCACTCAGTTGTAGCACAAATAGCAATGTAGCCTCATAAACAATGCAAGCCATTAAGGCAGCAAATTATTCCTATCTCATATCACCTTCAGCAGCGAATGACATCTTTCTCAGAGTATTGCTGTAAGCACATTTCCTGTTGAATGAGTTGTTCTTTTTGTCTCTCCCTCCCTGAGGCACAAAATGCCCCTCTGCATTTCCTTGAGGTCTGTGCTTCTCACTGTTTGGGTCTGTGTCTTACAGGCACAGCCTTGCTTTATCTTTAGACCTATGTGCAATTAAGCAGTATGAATGCAAATATAACTGAATTCTCCTGAGAGCGTCAGTTATAAAAATATTATTTTGTACCTAAAAACTAATATAGTAACAATCTGAGTCTTTTGCAAGAAGAAAAGCAAGAGCTATGAGCATGTAAAAGATGTGCTCAAAATTTCCTTGAGTTGGGCATATTTTATCCTTTGATTATTGTTTCTAACATTGAAACATTGCCTTATTATGTACTTAAGCATTGCAATTACTTTAATAATGACAGGCAGCTTCAAGCTGTTCCTAAACTTCATAAATAATATTAAATTGTTTTTAATAAATGATGTGTCTCTGTGAGTACTGTATAAATTTTCCTTATAAGTATGTCTTTATAAACATATTTAGATTCAGGAAGATCATAAGTAGGAATATTTTTCATTTCTGTTCAAAGAGAAATACATACCCAGCTCCCACTGGGAAGTGGGATAACTGGAAAAGGAGAAATTACTGAGATGGTTTTTCATGCATAACATAAAAAGTATTTACATTCCTTTCTAAATATACATTAAAATGAATTTATTTTATTTTAAAGAGAAATTTCAATCAAATCACTAGCTTGAAGCAAGCACGTCACTTTTATCAGGCATCATTATCACCTTCATAGGGAGCATGGCTTTGGCTCATCATGTTTGAGAAAAAAATCTCTCTCNCCTTAGAGACTTTCTAAAACTGCCAACACATGGCTGTTGCTGACAGGAGCTGACATCCCAGACTCACTGCAGGAAGTATTATAGTCTCTGTCCTTAGAGGATCTCCCATAATGAATATCACACACTGTCCTCTTGCATTCAGTTCAGGACTGTACTGTTTCACTGTGTTTCACTGAGAAAGCACAGTTTCCCTAATATACGGAATATTTTATTCCAGGCAGTTTAGCAACTTAAATATTTCCACTGCCAATAGTGTGCATGACTTAGCTGAGATGCCACGATGCATGTAGCTGGCCTGGAATGGTTGCAGAAAAGCGTTATGAATTATAGAAGGATTCTAAAATATGGAGAGCCAATGCAAACCTCAAGATCCACTTAACTGTTACAGTTTCCCACGTGAGACATTAAACCTGGCTGTCAATTTTACATTTTCATACAAATTCACTCACTATCTTAATCTTCTTATCTACTGCATGTTTCAAATAAACCATCATCACTTTTTGGTGCAGTTGTTTATTCTTCTTAATTATTTTCAGATGAAAGCTTTATGTAACATGGTTGTAAAAGCTACTTTCCTTTTAGTGAGATGGTAACTTCTGGTGTTAAATTTTAAATAAAATCAACTCTGACTTTTTGTTAGTATACAAAACTGTATCTTCACCAAAGATTCTGTAAAATGAACAGCTGTTTCTCCTCCAGTGTATCTAAATAACATGTCCTAAGAAAGACTAAGATATGAAATTGTTTAAAAAAGTTCTTTTTGGAATTAAACTATTTCACTACATAAGAAGAAGATTCAAAGTCCAAAAGATGGGCTGCAGGCTCACTTTTTGTCTGGAGTTTATGGGACTAACACTCAGTGATATTTAAATGTCTTTTCTGGTATCTACACTTGGATTCCTCTAAGAGGTGAAGAAGTTTCTAACATATGGTGAAGATTTTACACAATGAAGTTTTAAAAATACAGGATAGGAGACAGAGCCCACTTACATGTCTGGTATTTTTCTGCTTGGACACTATCAACATGAAAGAAAAATGTCCAATAAGTTCCTGTGTATAGCTAATGCCTTCAAAGGGCATCTCATCTGTCATTTGTTTTCTGCTGTGCTCAAAGTCCTGAAATATTGGTTGCATCACCCATCTTGGGAATTTGGAAACATTCAAGGTCAGATTTGCTAGGGCTCTGAGCAACCTGATCCACTTGAAGATATCTCTGTTCACTAGGAGTTGGACCAGGTGATCTTTAAAGGTCCCTTCCAACCCAAACTGTTTTATGATTCTGTGATTATTATGAATACTCTACACACCAGAAAAATTTAGCTGCACTGTAATGGCCAAATATGGTACTGTACAGCACTCGAATCTTCTAAGAATCACAGAAAAGCAGGATTAGAAAGGCAGGGCTCAATGATTTCCCCTGCAAATTGACCTTTAACAGCTACAGTGATGAGACACTTACTCTCTGGACAACCTGTATCACCAGTGTATTACCACCCTCACCATAAAAGAATTCTTTCATCTATTCAATCTACCCTCTTTCTGTTCAAAACCACTGTCACTTGTCCTGTCACTACAAGCTGGTTAAAAAGCCTCCACCTCTCTGATAATCCCTGTTTATATATTGAGAGGCTGCAATAGGATCTCCCTGGAGCCTTCTTCAGGCCTCAACAACCCCAGTTCTCTCAGTAATCTATGAGATTAGATTACTCTTAAATTCTTATAATTTGTCCCTCTCTTTGGGCTTTTTGGATGCTACTGGAGAGAGGAACATAAAAATCCATGCTTCAGCTTCTTCTTTGTGCCTTACTCTCCTCAATGATTAGTACAATGAATTGCTGTGTGTTTTTAAGATGTATATTGCCTACAGGTTCTTTAATTTTGTAATTCATGTTGCTCATCTTTGACTGATAAGAGAAAATGAGAAATCATACCTAAACCTGAAAAAAGTTCAACATTTTTGTGTGCTCCTTTCACAGGGACATGTCACTCACCTGTTATTTGCAGGTGACTTAATTCTTTCATGGTGTCCCCTGGGAGTGACACGACCAGAGCAACTTTCCACATTCCTATCCTCTTGATATTTTATCCAGAAAATAATTTCTCCATTACATTCTCTCTCCCACTCACCTCCTTTCATTTTTCTCCATCCTATTTACCTTTCCCTTCTGCTGATAGGAAAGCATTCAGCTGTAAATGGACCTCCTAAAATTGTAACATGCATTTCTGTATTGAAGCCATACCCCGTCTCCATAAAATAACAGTATAAAAAAAACCCACGAGGGGGGAATTAATCTGCAACAGAATGTCAGATGATTGAATCAGTGGTGCAAGGATAATCAGGAAAAATGGGAGAATTTGACAAGGCAGAAACTACTATTATCCCTTTGGACATGGGTTCACATAAGGGAATAGACTGATGAGCCTGGAGCAGCTCATCAGCTTCTTGTGTTAGTATCACAGTGAAAAATCCATTGTTCCTCTTTGGCTGCAGACTGTTTTCTTTGCATACCCTCCTCTAGTTGGCTAGTCAGAGATACACCCTAATTCTTTTCAGACTCCTTTTAGAGTGAACTTCATCCAGAAGTTACACTCTGTACATCTCTGAGGGAAACTCCAGGTAGCGGTAACTAATATCAGAGATCTTTTTGGAAGCAGCAGAATGTTCAGGACTCTAATGACAAAAATTCTCCTTGGAGTCACTTTAGTATTCCCTGCCTATTCTAAAACTATGTAGGTGCATGAGTTACACACATCCATACATATTATAGCAGTGAGAGAAAATTAATTTTTTTCCACACAACTCTGCCTAACTTTGACATTGGTATTTTAATTGTTAACAAGATGAAGAAACCTGATGAATACCTTAAAAGTTGCAAAGCTAAACCAGATGTGTTGCGTTACTTGTCAGCACAGAAGGAATATTTATCTTTATATGCAGTATGGCAAATTCAAAAATGGTAATCTTATTTCTTAAAACATGAATTCAAGTAAGGTTTTAGCCTTGTGGCAGAACACATGGTTTGATCACTCCTGTGTGTCTTACTAAGATAGCACCTGCTTTTCATCCATCCTTACACTGACTACAAATACTGTATTAGATAACAGATACGATTGAGGCAATGAACAAGTAGTTAACTGCTGGTGGATTTTAAGACATGCTATAGCTGGCATAAGCCAACTTATTATTAACTCATTGCTTGTACTTCATCACTGCTTCTTAATTATAGACACACAAGATGAGGGACAGAGGACAAAATTTTCTCTGACAGTCTTTTT
>WAAE01003053.1:0-10000 GCA_013400495.1 Nicator chloris
TAATACTTTTAGAGAATATATTTTAGATTACAGAATTTATTTAAAATGGAAATAATTTTGTCTGAAAAGTGGCAAAGCTTGCTTATTATTTTGTAAGTTGCTAATCTCTACACTGCATTTTGTGCCGCTCTGATTTATCTGCTGAAAGGCTTATTTCTTTGGAGAGAAAAAAATCACAGACCCTGTGAGTAATTCAGCACAGTGAGTTGTTGGATGTACTTACGTTATAAGCACTAAAAACAAGTGCAATTGGATATCCTGATCCATCGTATGGGAGAGGAAGGCATGAATTACTGTCAGTTCAGAACTTAGCGTTACTCTAGGCAGAGATGTTACTTCCTTTTAAAAATGTGCATCTGAATTGTCTGGTCTTTTGTAGAGTAATTTCAGATCTTTTCCATGACAAGCAGTGGCTGAGCTGTAATGCATGTGATATCTATAGAATTGATTGAGAAAACTGTTGATATTGGACCTATGTATTAAAAATGTTTTCATTAGCCTGGAACATGTATATTTTCCCATGTCCCGCTTTTGCCAAAGAAGCTGATGTTTCTTAGGATTTTGGGAATATCAACTTTTTTTTGAAAAGGGAGACTTAGTATTTGGAGAGGGAGTGGGCTATTATTTCTCCCAAGATTCTTAAATGTGACATGAGCAACTTTCTACAGAAGTGATTGGTACTTTTTGTTTCATATATCACTGAAGGATCAAGTAGAGACAGTCAACCTGATGTGAAAACAAATACTTTTTAGAATGCGAAAACCTGCTTTGTGACGTAAAAATACCTATAACTTTTGAGCACAAGAAGATTTAAGTCTGTTTTAAGTGCGTGATAGAATTGTCCTGAAAGACTTGCATACTTAAAGTGTCTGAGCAGTCATTTCCATTAACTGCTTCAGAAGGCTTGAAGATTATGTTAAGAATGTCCTAGAATTTTGGTAGAGAAAAATATATTTTTACCTTTCTGATTTTTCAGGGTTTTAAAGCAGCTCTAGTAAATGAGGGCACAGGGTTAATCTGTGGGTGAATTCAGGCTCACGATGATACATCAAACCGTTACGGACTGAGCTGTTCTCAATTTACAGTAAGCATTCACATGTTGTTACCTCTGCCAAGTGTGGGTGCCCCAGTCCTGATACGAATATGGGAGGAGGATTCTGTTTCTGCAGCAGTTGCTTCTCGGCTTCTGTGTACTATAAGTGTGGCAATAGTAAAAGGCACCTGTCCAACAGGAATTGAATCCAAAAATACTGGTAAATGAACAGCACTAACCGCACTTAGTTATGTCTTTGTAACACCAAAAAAACCTTGGAAATAGGAGTATGTAGGCAAAAAAAGTACAGCAATTGTCACTTATTCCAGTTGCAGTTTGATTCTTAATAATGAGGAAATGGAAGAAAGTAGTGGGGGGGGGGAAATGGAAATACTGTGGTTTCATGTTTGTATTCTGACTTCTTGGCAAGGTACTCAGACCTCATTTTTTTCAAAAGTACTGAGATTTGTCACAGGACCAGGCTTGTACGATGTCATAGGAATTCCCTTTCTTTCTGTGTCTGGGATGAAAAGCAAAATTGAGTGGGGTAGTGAAGTAATACTTAGCAAGCTTGTTGGTGCAGTGTTTTTCTTGACTCTGGAATATTGTGAATAAATGCAGAGATGTCCTTTATTCACTTATAGTTTATAAATTAGGGAGAAGTTATCTCAGCTGTGTAAAAACTCTGCCACAAAAGTGTTCTAATTCAAAATAAATTGAAATGAGGCGGTCAGATTTAAGTTTTACATTAGAAATGAGTTAAAAAAGGCAATAGTATTTCAAATGCTAATACTTCTTCTAAAGGAGAACACAATTGATTGCCCTTGGACATTTTGACAGAATTGGAATGACCATTTCTCAAGGAATCTATTTAGCCTCAATGCAGGAAAAAGAAGCTCCCAAGGAATGGCAAATGAAGATAATGCAAAATGGTTTAGGAATTGTCTAGAGATTATCAAAAGCAAGTAACTAGGGGTGGGTATGGTTGCCTTGAAGTCAAGAAGCTTGAACCCCATGTGGTGCATGAGTAGAAGCCAATGGAAGGACTTGAAAGAATGACAGTGACATATTGGGGGGAGGGAAGGGATAATGTTTTTTTCTTGTAGAACAAAATCTTAATCAAGAGATAAGAGATGAGCTTGAAGAGATTTTTTTTTATTGAAGATGTAGTAGAATGTGGCTGTTACCACGTGGCAGTATATAACTCAGGTTAATATCATGTTCTTATGTCAGAAATAATAAGGATGGACAATAACTTGGTAGAAAAAACCTGTCTAACTATTATGAGAGACTTAAAAACTTTTTTAACCTTCAAAGACTAGGAGAAACACTTCTTTGTTGGTACATGGTTCTGAACTTAGCAATGTTTGTGCACTTGTGGATTTGTGGTGCTGGAGGAGTGAGTAGGCTAGAGGAAACTTTGTCTAATAGCTAGTCCTGCTATTAAAAACTAAGAGTCTTTAATTTTTGTGAAGTCTAAACACATTCAGTACAAGAGTAATGGATGTAAAGGAAGTTTTAAATAAGCTGTTTCTCCTTATTTATTCTGCTTCTGGAGTGAGGTTTTGTTAGGTGAGGAAAACTGTTTGTGTGGTAAGGGATATCCTGTCTCTGAATGTTGCACTAGAACAATAACGTTGAAGATTCATTTTGTGTCTTTGGCAAATAATTATTTGACCAGTTCACTGAGTGTTCTCAAGCAAAATCTTTTAGGCCTTCATTTCTTTCCATGTCTTACAAACTGGTTTGATTTAGTTTGTTTTTTTCCCTAATCTCTCTAAGAGGTTCTTTCCTGTCCAGTCACATGGTTAAAAGTTAATGCCTCAGACGTCAACATCTCGTGTTTCAGTTCCCTTCTAGAATTGGTAAAATGCAACCCTGTCCAGATTGCTGGTGTAGTGAGCCTGTGAAGGAGACTGTACAGAAAACATATCTCTAATACAGGCTAATCTAAAAAAAAGCTTCAGATACATCAAGTGCATAAAAGTTAGGAGGGTATTAATTTTTCCAGGAATAAAGACTGGAAGTCAGAAAGATCCTAATAGTTTGCACAAACAACCTTGCAGGAGGGATTAGATTTAAAATGAAGTTGGAGAGTGAGAGGGCAGTAAAAGATTGCTCCATAACCACTGGATTGTGTTTGATTTATGGCATGTGATTTCTTCTAATTGCTTGAGAATGTATTTAATGGCAGTATATGGGTGACAGATTTTTGGTGGTTGTTAGAAAGTTTTGATTCACTGACAGGAAAGTGTAGATTAAATGATTACTGGTCTTTGGCAGTGCTCCTCTCTTCCATGGTGTAGTCTTCAGGTGGAATTCATATGTTTCAGGTTTGTGAAAGGTGATGAAGGCAAGGAGTCACAGCTGATGGGGTTGACTGACATAAGGCTGTTGGCTTCAGGTCCCGGTGTATAGTAAAGCACCAAAGTTTCTGTCAGAGGACAAACTATACTTCCATCAGAAATGTGTCTGAGATGATCTGGTAGTCTGAAATTCAGTGTACTTACAGCTTTGGATTCTCAGTGTTTGGAGGAAAAGAAGGGCATTCTGAGTAGGTGGGAATTTCTTAGCCTTGGGTTTTTACTAGATGTTTGTTTATGCAACAAATAGAGTAAGCTCCAATAGTGTTTAACAATAGCAACTGCTACCCTCCAGCATTTAAAAAAATAAATTGAGTTGTCCCTTAAGATCACAAGTCTCAAGGAATTTCACTGTTGTTTTTGATTTGTGGACCTCTCTGGGGTCTTGTCAGGTCACATTCAATCTTTTCTCTGAAAGAATAACGATTCTGTGATTCTATGGAGAATAAGACCTAGAGAGGTATATGATAGGCAGGATAGTGAGAGGGGCTTTAAAATGAAATGTATTGATTATACAATAATTTGTTCGCAAACCATGGGGTTTTGAGATAAAAGCAAACACTTCAAAGATTCTCGATAGATTATTTAACTTTGCAACAGTGAAAAATCTAAAGCATTGGATCATAATATAACTTTCAAGGTTGCATAAAATCAATTTGATCATGACTTAAATTTTTGGTTAGAAGGGATGTCCTGACCAAGTGTTGTAATACTGGTTATTTCTGGCAGTAGTCACTGTGGGAATAAACCTATTTCAGGACTGCCACTGTATGTGTAGCATTGTACTGCTATGATTTTCAGTGAACAATTGCTAATGTTTTTCAGGAGGGCTTCCTAAACCTTTGCCACTCTCTCACACAACAAAAGGAGAATACATGATTTCAAAAATAGTTTGCAAAAGGGAGATTGCAACTGCCAGAGAGGAAAACATGCAGCAAAATCCCGAGATAATCAGATATAGGAGAAAACAAGGGGTGCAGATACTGGAGAGCTGACAATTTTGGGTGTTCAATTTATAAAGTCGAAGTCATGTCTAAATTTGTAACTTATATTAAAATAATCATTCTTTCTCTCTTTCTCTCTCCATTTTGCTGCCTCAATGAAAATAGAGAAGCTGGATTTGTAGAAAACTCAAGCAACAAAGACTTCCAGCTCTTCTCAAGTGGTCTGCCCTCTAATTCCTTGCATCGCTTCAAGGAGTTCTGCTCAGTTGACGAAACTTAATTTTGACTTATTCAGCACTCAAAAACATTTTACAAAACCACCAAGAAAATTCGTTTTAAGAAAACTATTTTGAATGATGTTATAAAGGAAATGTGAAAGTTATTTCTTTAGGAATGTTTGTACTTGTATTTTTTGTATATTGAGCTTTTAAACAGGAGATCCGGTATATTTATAGATGCTACTGTAATAGCCTTGTTGCATTAGTAAAGGGTATGCATGTTTATGTTCTATAAATATTATCTTTAATCAGAAGTATAATTTTAATCCTAGCTGTAGCCTTGACTATACATCACCTGCAGTTGAAATTCCATTCAAATCAATGGCAAAAACATTAATTAGTGTGAATTCTTAGGCTCTAATAGACTTCCTGAAATTTCTCTTAGATTTTCTGCTTGTAATTGAGAAAATATTTGAACTTGTGCTCCTCTTTTGAAATTTACTATTTTACCGGACATATGAAATTAAATTGTGTAGCTTGTTGTTTGAATATATGCTGTCTTTGCTGTGTCTGTAACTTATCGAGAAAACTGATTATGAAAAAGCTATTCATCTGAGCTTAACTGATGATTTAAAGTGATAATTCTGCTTAATAGTTCCTTCTGTGCTGACTGTACTCAATTAACTTGAGTTTTGTAGTTATTTGGGTGTTTTTAAGGATCCCCATATGTTAGCAAACGAGGATGAGGGGGCTCCTGCCTCTTTAGTGCAGTCCCTGCCCCCCAGTTGGACTGGCATATGTAGGAGAAAGTTGTTCAAGGTTGAGTAGTTTCTGATAAGACCCATTTGTCTGTGCTCCAAGCAATGGTGAGAACTCCTGGCTCATGGCATAAGCAGCCAGCTCTCCACCCTCAAAGGTCAGGCTGGCACGGGACTGCAAAATTTTGTGTGCGCTGAAGTAGAGGCAGGGAAAACCTGCCTTGACTCAGGATTGGAAATATGGGCAGCTTCAGAGAGAATTGTTGGGTTGTGAAGATGCTGACTTTGGCCCACGATTCCATAGATGTTTCAGGGTGGGTATTGCAGGTTTTATTGTATCTAAATGGTGATTTATGTCCTTATTCTTCCATTATTGTCCACAAGGTACTGCCCTGTGTCACAGGCCTGTATTACCTAATTTTTTCAGACTGTTTCATTTTCATTAGCACAGCTGCTTTAGCTTGTGATCAGTGTACTGCACCTCATTGATAATCTAAGAGGGTTTTAGATGCACAGAAGTGACACGTAACCCTGTCAGTCTGGCTTGATTAACCCCTCAGCTTCCAAAACATGGGTTTGTTTTCTTTTTTTTTTTTTAATCCAAGTTAGCCTGCATCCATTTTCACACAGATTCTGGGCAGTTTAAAGGTTGGTCGGATTCGAATATTGCTCTTTCAAATTTCATAGTGTATGAGTACAGAACTGTGACCTTTGATACGTAGTAATACATCAACATGACACGAGCAGTAAGTGCAGCAATTACCTTTACTACACTTCAGATTGTGTTTTAGTTATCGTCTTGCAAGCAATTATTTCAAGAAAAAAGGGGTGCCTTTAAGTTAAATATTTTTTGCAAATAGCATAAGTGCAGAAATTAATCTCTGGGGACTTTCTGATTTACAGGTGAATGTTTTCAAATGAATCTCAGCTTTTAAATTAACATTGTTTTAGTGGTAGAAAGGAGTCTAGTGCCATTGGCTTTTACAATACTTTTTTTTTCTGAGAATTTCTTTAAACATTTTTGTTGTGTTCTAATGTAATCTAAATTTCATATTCCAATTTATGGCCAAAGCCTGATCCTGCAGGCAGTTGACATGTCACTGTGTTCATGTTGCCCCCATGATAATACTCATGAGTTGGTTATGTGCATGGTAATAATGCAAGTTTACATGCTTTTAAGTGCCTTTCAGAACATCAGAGCATCTCAGATGTGCATCACACACTGATTTAAGAGGCTGTTTTTAGGTGCCCCAGCAATGTTTCATCTTTTTTCTGAGCAGATCAAGATGTGTTTGGTTTATTTCCAGATGTCCTTTCTCACTTGTTATGAATTGTTTGGATAATGATAGTGTACAATCAAGACTCCTTGCCAAAGAGCATAAGGTTGTGGTTTCTGTTCTGTGGACTAAGAATCAGAAAATAATTACTGTGTCATTCTGAGCAAGCAATTGAGTAACCATTGAAAGGTGATGTCAGTGTTGTCTGTCACAACCTAAACTCAAAGGAATACTTTGAAGTAGAACTTCTTGTGAAATACCTGCCTCCTCAGCAGCCAGGCACTGAGCAGTGTTGGTGTGCCAGAGTTAGGCACTGAACTTTAATTCAGGAGCTGGGGAAGTGCTTCTTTTGTTCTATATTGCGGTGAAATCAACACCTTTAGGAATGGCTTTCTATACGCTGTCAAAAATCTAAACCCCTGGTCCCCAGTACCATTTGGCCATTCTGGGACACAGGAGGCAGCTGACCCCAGTGGCTGATGTGGAATAGGGACAGAATGGGGCCACTCCCTTCCAAAGCTACCATGAGTGGAGGGGTGCTTTTGCTAGGCTGGCTTTGTCTTATAATTCCTGCCTGTGGAGGTTGCTCACTTGCTGTACGTATGCACTTGTTATAGACTGATAAAGCTAAAAGCTTTTCTAATGCAATGGAAGGGTGTCTTTTCCTGCTCACTGTTTTCCAGCAAGTAGCTCTTGTGGTGTTGTTTGTCCCCAGGGAGTAAAATCGAAACAAATTTATTAGATCACCATATAACTTGCTCCTAAGCAAGCTCTTGACCATATAAATTGTTTTGCAAAGCCACAAGGAAGGTGCTACCTGGGGATAACGTGCAAATGTGTTTTTGTTCTGTTTCTTGTTGCTTTCGGCCTGTGCCACTTAAGGGCTTTAACTCCTTTAAAATATGCAAAAAAGTAGAGTTGTTGGGTTTTTTTACTGTCATTAAATTTTAAATGTTAATAGCCAGTAGTAATTTACTTTGGAAAAAAAACTACCCAACCTACTTTTCTGCAGTGTTTTCCATTAAAAAATGTAAATACTGTATATATGGAAGTTGAGTCTGTGCTGCTGACTTGGCAGGTGATGACAGCTCAGCGGGAAGTTTGTTTTTCGCTGTGGCTCCATGTTCATGGTAAGTTCCTTAGGCTGAAAGGCTGCCCCTGTGCAGGTAGGTGACTCTGGGTAGAGAAATGCATTTGTTACTTGACTACAAGTAGTAGGAGGGTAACAATGGCAACTGCTCATTGTGTGTCAGTATTTGTTGATTGTTATTTGCTCATGCTGAATATATTACTTCTGATAACAACTTCGGCCTCTTTAGTTTTCTGTATTGTATATTATTAACCACTTTTTTAAAAGAGCTGACAACACTGGTATTCCTCAACAGTAGGATCCTTTTTACAGTATCTATAAAATATTTCCTTTCTCTCATATTTTAGAGAAAGGGGTGAAGGTAATATTTTTTCCACGATTCCTACTATAGCAGTATGACTAGAAGTATTTATTTTTCAGAAATGCTAGGATTTTTGTTTGTTTCAGCTATTTGCCTACATCTATGTGATTTTGGGGCTTTTAAAAAAATGGTGAATGATAGCCTGGTTGTGGAATGTATTTTCTTTTTAAGGGTTATCTTAAAAGACCTAGCAGTTTGTAAAGATAAAATCCTCCTGGAAGGAATTGGTTGAATTATTGAAGAAATGGTAGGCAGCTGAAAGTATGGACACTTAATGGAAAGTACTTGGCTAAGGCTGTGCACAACGTCTTGTGAATACTCCTGATACATCATAATAAGGCGTTATGTTTGTCTAGTCATGAAGTCTGATCTGTTTGATTTTAAATCTCAGACTATGAGATTAATCTCAGATTCTGAGTAAGTGTAATGATTCTGAGAGCTGGAATATTGTTTGCCATTGTGAACGGTACTGGAGGAGTCTCAGAATGTATGAAGTAATAGATGCAATTTTGTTTGATTTTTTTTCCCCTAGGCCAATTTAATTTTGATTTATTTGCCTCATTAACCCAAGGATTCTGAAAATTGAATGCTACCTGAGTGAGGTATTATTAACACTAGTGAAATATCTTCAAAATCACTTCATGCTTATAAATTAGTCTTTTGAAAGCATTTTAAAGGCATAATGATGCTATAGTGAAAATGTACAACAGCATCATTTAAAAATTGCAAAATGCTTATTTGATTTCAGAAATAAGACTTGGTCACCTGACTTAAATATATACTGATCTATTATTTATGCTTTGAAAATAGAGCTGATAAAAAGCATGAGTGTTCTTGATATTATATTTTGTCATATCTAGCTAAAAAGATTGAAATCCAGAGAAACAATTTTCTGAAGAAATGAAATAGTATGCCCTCCTGAACCCCTGGGGAAAATAGCCTCTCTGTTTGCTCAGAATACGAAGCAGTAAAACAGTATAAGTAAAATAGACAGCCCATGTCACATTCCTATTTGTACAGTCTGGAATGATGTTGTAAAAACATTTTCTAGTTATTTTTGATAAATAAATGGCAGAAACAACATCTGCAAACCAACTCTGCTGATGTAAGATTTCAGATCAGATTTGTTTGTCAGTGAAAGTTCAGAAAATTGCTTTGTAAAACTAAAGTTGTATAACTCCCAAAAATATGCATACCAAATGTACAAGAAAATATATTGTTCTATTTGCCTTCCCTTGGAGAAACTAATGCTGATTCTCCATTATCTTTGCTTTTGGGCTTAGGAGATAGCGTGATAAAAATATGAGCTATCAAAAAGCTCAGTTGCTAAACACGTTTATAAAGTGTTAAATAGCTGAAAGTTCATATTTATGGTGGAGCATCCTGCTACATATTTGGAATAGTGTATTCTGGTTAAAGCTCTGAGACTTCCCCCTGAGCCAGTACTGCTGCACTGAAAACTTGGCTTACTGGTTATAAGATCCTCCCACAGGTGCTGCTTCCACCTCTGGTCAGGCTGTGTCAAGGACAGACCTGTGTTGCCTGGCTGTTGCTTTCTTCAGGTTCTGCCAAAGGCTGCCACACTGAGGCTGAAGGGACGTTCCTCCAAATATTGTGGCTTTCAGAAATGCACTCTTCAGTCTAAGGATGCTGCTGCCACTCTAATTTCTATCACTGACATAATAGCTGAGATGGAAAAACATTCCTTGTGCAGCAGGATTGAGAAACCTGATGTCATGGCTGTACAGATGCCTGGTTACCCAGGACTAGCTAAGGAAGGGGTATCTGTACATCTTCCAAAACATGGCTTGTTGGGAGAGCACACTTTCAGCTGCATTCGAGTAGTGTATGTCTTACAGCTGTTGTTATGCTTTGGACTTTGGTGCTCCAAAGAGTTGGTTAAAACCAGCTTTAATTTTATTTTTGTAAGGATTCTCAGTCAATGGACTCCATCTC